>ML782492.1:196385-241106 GCA_009831015.1 Picea engelmannii | reverse complement strand
CCAAATTCTATAGGATAAAATTATTTTACCTTAAAAATCGCCAAAATTTTATAAAAACTATATAAAATCCTTAGAAATTTGAATATTTTTACAAAAATATTGCCAAACATTTATAGTTGGCATATAAAGGATTAGTAAGATTCACCAAGGTTTCTACATTTTAAAATAAATTCCCATCTTTAAAATCATCCCTGATTATTTCATTATGATCTTTGGTTGATAATCAATCCACCTTTGTTTCTTCCAACTAAATATTAATGTGAACAAGTTCAATCATCTCCCTTTACCCCTTTGGATTGATACTACTAACTTGGCTACCTCTCTTTGAACTGAAGTACAATTCACCTTACCTTTTAAGTGTGAGTTTTTTATCTTCCCTTTAATCTCCATCCACAACTAGAAAAGTAATCTTCTCATTGTGTCTTTGTTTGGAACATTTGGGTCTCAAACTAGGTTGTAGTTTCCATCGACTCTTGTGTGTCTGGCCATATACACTACAAGTTATTACAAATCCTATTAGGCTTTTGATTTTATGTTGTAATTGAAACCATCTTACATTTTTATTTTCCCTTCTTGTTTCACCTTTAGGGTATTCTTACATATTTGTTTTATTTGGCATACTTAATTGGTGTTTATTGTTATCTACTTCAAAGTATTGTTCCTTCACACAAGCCTCATCTATGGTATTATGTTTGAAAATCATCATCTATCTCCTAAGGTGATTGTGTAAATCTCCCAAATACTTAATAAGAACTTCATGACTCTTAAGAGTTATCCTCAATTAGATCTCTTTTAAATCTTTGTAATGAGTACTTGTATTGTCTGTCCTCTCCATTTTTTAGGTAAATCTAGCTTATATTTTTTCCTCTACATATCCAATTTATTAGAACTATGACTTAATTATGTCTTTAAATTCTTCCCATTTTGTCATTAGTGAAACCTATTTTTCTAGAAAATGAATCACTTTCATATCATTTCAAAAGATGACCTTCTAACTTCAAATCAGACAAAAAGATTCTTTGTATTTCACTGACTTAATGCAAAAAAAATAAAAAATCTAATGGGTAATGCAACTATTTCAAACCATCTATATCATCTATATATGCCTTGTGCCTTGCCTTGATGTAAATAATTTCTTTATCTCAATTAAAGCTTTATTCTTGGAGTGAATTTTATTCAAAAATGTTTTTTATTAAAAAAAAAAAACTATGCACAAAGCGAGTTTTATTAAAATGAAAAAACTATAAGCACAAAGTGAGTTTTATTAAAAAGAAAAAACTATAAACATAAATGACTATTTTTAAGGATATGATCACTAGTGTGGGATTAAAAGGAGAAAATTGGTAACATGTTTTGGAGTGAGTGCGGTGTGATGAGTTCATGTAAAAAGTCAATTGAATTCTTGGTTGAGTTTTTTTTATAAATTATTGGTAGATATTTTGAGAGTTCTCATCAACAGGATATGAAAAAATATTGCCAAGAGTTTATAAATATCTTAGTCAAGAATTAGAATTTTTAAAACTAGTGTGATGAGTTCATGTAAAAATTTAATTAAATTCTTGGTTGAGTTTTTTATAAATTATTGATTGAGAGTTTGAGAGTTTTTATTAATAGGATATGAAAAAATATTGCCCACAGTTTATAAATATCTTAGTAAAGAATTTTTAAAACTATTTCGGTTTAGAGTTTTTGGTAAATAAACAACAGTTTTTAGAAATTGCAATTTTGATTAGGGAAAACTTTTTGCGATCATTGTACCTATTACCAATGGATTAATATTTGAATCTAGTTTGTAATGGTATAAGAATTTTTTATTTTTTATTTTTGTTAAGAATTAGTATTTTTTAATATTTTTTTTTAAATTTATCACTTAAGAATTTAATTGTTCTTAATATTAATATTGTTAAAATCACAATACTAAAAAAATTGAAAAAAAAAATATTGAGCTATCCTCATCAAAAGGATATTTTTATTTCTCTTGTTAATAATCACATAAAAAAAAATTGGTGTCCATATAAATGTGTAGGCATGCCACCATTTTTCTATTTACTCTATTTTGATAAATAATAAAAAATAATACTAAAATCTTAAAAATAAAAATCTGAAAAATCTGAAATTTGTAAGTCACTTAATATCCTTACATAAAATTTCAAAGTATATGTAATTAATAAACATCAAATTTCACTCTATTTTGATAAATAATAAAAGATATTACTAAAATCTGAATATATGTATATCCATAAATGATAATATAAGTATATGTAGTTAATAAACATCAAATTTCCCCCACTGTATATCCATAAATGATAATATAAGTATGGGCATAAAACAATTTTCTACAAATAATGTTTTTACTTCAAAGTCAAATTATCAAATAAACTATGAGTTTAGAAGGGTTGAAGTTGAAGCAACACAATGTTTTATGGTTTTCTTTATCAAAAGCAATGTTACTATTTTCATGTTTTCACCCTTTTTTATTTGCACTTGCACTTTTGTTTGAAATAAATAAAGGAATAAACAAAGAAACAACATCAATTTTAAGCTCTATTAGTGCAAAGTAAGGAGGCTAACAAGAACACCAACAATTGGGGAATAATATATAGATCAACTCCCCAATGGAGTCACCAATCTCTTGGTGGGTTTTTTCACAAGTGTGAGAAAAAAAAACATTTAACTTGATGGTTATCGATCAAGAAATAATCAAGTGGTCAATGCACATATAAGTAAAACCCTAGATATTCTTACATACATGAAACCCTAATCCATACAAGAAGTGAAATCCAAATGCATAAAAGAAATATTACTTAACATGAATGAGCAAATAAAGAATGTAGAACTTTTCATTAACCCAATAGAATGGAAAAGTAAAGAAAAACCAATGAAGAAAAATGGGCTTCAATTCCCCTCCTTAGGATGAGTCATTTGCTTCCTTCTTGTGCTCCAACTCCAACCCTTATTTACAAAGAAGGAAAATAGACTAAAATGTGGAATAAAGAGAAATGACTTCTCAAGATTGTAGTGGTATTCTAGGAGCTTAACTTGAATTAGATGGATTGATGTTGATGAGTGAATTGAAGGGGTTTATTTATATTTGTATGGTGAACCACTCTGTTGACATGGTGTTCCTCATAGTGGCTAAAAATAACAATTAAGATTTGGCAAGATGATATGTAACTACCAATCCATCACAATAGTTCATATCCCTTGATGGGGTTGGCAAATAGCTACAAGTAATAAATTTTAGGGGAAAAATATAGTTTTGGATTTTATCTACACTATTCTCATGCACTTGTTGGGCTAATATCTTTGTTGGCCAATTTTGGTTAATTTATGGGTTTTACTTATTTGATTCTAGCATTATTGAGGTTATATGAGGGTGGAATCGAGCTAAGAATGAAAGCTATGCATGTACCAAAATTATGTATTCAGTTATAATTACTTAAAATGATACAACTGAGCAATTAGAAGGTGATAACAATTTCTCTTAAAAAAACACTCTTAAGAGATTTACATTTACTAAGAATTTTGAATTTTGATCTATAAGTGAAATACAAAAAATGGAAAATCAAATGAAATAAATTTAAGCATATTTATTTAGCATTTCAAGAATACACAAATGAAATTTAATTGTATTTATGTTTAACCATATGATTATAAAACAAAAATGCTGGAGAAGAAAGTGATTACACAAACAACCTACTTATGATCAAGAAGAATGTAATTATGCAATCAACATATTTAAATCTCATAATCAGAAGATAGCTTACCAAATTACACAAACAACCTACTTAATGTAATTACACAATCAACCTATTTAAATCTCATAATCAGAATATAAATTACCAAAAATAACTAGAAAAAGTGAATACACTTATTTTCCACCTTCACATCCATTTCCATAAAGAAAAATTACACATGCATTCACGATCTTCTTGTTTATTGACACCTAATGTCCATATAGGATTTTCTTAGATGTCCATATACGATCTTCTTGTTTATTGACACCTAATGTCCATTTAGGATCTTCTTGTTTATTGACACCTAATGTCCATATAGGATCTTCTTGTTTATTGACACCTAATGTCCATATAGGTTCGTTGTAATAATGTCATCTATTTATACCACATTTCCTCCATGAGGGTCATCTTGACTTTATACTTAAACCATGTGGACTCACATTGGTGCAGAGTATGCATTATCATTAATAACCTTGTTTTTTTGGTTGAAACTCAACCAAGTGATGAACAACATGAATATAACTCCTTGTGTCGAGATCCCTTGCCAACCATTATAATAATGGTGATAAGAAAGCTTTTGATCATGTGTCTTTATTTAGTCCAACCATTATAATAATGGTAATAAGGAAGCTTTTTATCATGTGTCTTTCTTTCGAGTAAAGTAGAGTCATCCCATTCACATTCAAATAATGGGTTTAGGTGGTAATTTGTTTTATGAAGTGTTTCTCTCATTACTTATGGCATCATTCTACATTGTTTATTGAATCAAAGTTCTCCCAACCGAGATTTTTTAAGATACAACAATGGCTAGTTGTATTGATATCATTTGCTGGGATTGGTGTAGTATTTGTTGCAAGAGGTTTCAATTTGTTCGAGTACACACAATTGAATCTTTGCAAAGTATGGTGCTTGAACATAGATTGTAACTTTGGTTTTAGAGTATTTCTTAGAAAACTGACATTTGTAAGTCCATGCCTACAACAACAAGGTAGAAATTTGTATGAAATATACATGAATCCCAAAAAGTTGGAAAACCATTTAAGTATAAGAAAAAATATAATGTAAAAAATGACACGTAGCAATTTACAGATACCATTGATTCCTTCACAACGATACTTCATTCGTATTTCTCACGCTATTAACCCTTTCCATTAGTTTGACGTCAATGTCAAGTTCAACATTTTTATTCAAGTTTAGATCGGCAGTAGATCTCTTTACAACAACTTTTTTAAGACAATATCATAAGTGTCATATTTTGTAAAAAATGGAATTAACAATATACAACAAAGATTTATTTATTTAAAAACTATAAGCACAAAAAAATTCACACATTTTATTATATATCTTGAAACTCAATACAATAAGTTTATATAGGTGTTGTTACAATAAGTTTATATAGGTGTTGTGAGATCCAACTTATTCCAAATTTAGGGGGGAGAGGTTCAGAGAATATTTCAACTATTTCTAACAAGCAGAAATCAAATATATTAAAGTAAGTATTAATTCCAACACGCTCCCTTAATACTTCTTTTATAAAGAACAATATTAAAATCAAATAAACATATTTTAGAAAATAGTTTTTGTACCCTCATCTCTGGTAAAGTTTTCATGAACAACTTTATCCACTTCTAAAATATCATGGACTAAACTCCATCACACGACCATTCATTCTAAACTATCACTTAATCCCTTAAATATATGATTGTTTCATACTATAAAACAAATCCATCGTAAAAGGCTGTAAACATAACGACTGTAAGTGTTCTTGCGGCACCATGTTATGAGCATAAACTTTTAAGTTATGTTAACTTGGAATAAATTCAAATAAATAATTTATCTACTATTAAATAAAATAATATAACTTCCCCATCCATCTAACATCAATAGAAATTGGCCACAATGCATTTCCTTCTAGCGCCTCGAATAGTAGAGAATCTGCATGACTTTAAACTTGTAGATCCATTGTGATGACCACATTCACATGCTCCTAGGCCTTGTTGAGTATTCCTACAATTGCAATCAATATTGGCTTGCATGGTCATCCAATTTTTTTTTAATGCACATCGTGTCACATTCTCATAATGGCTTTGTTTAATGTATTGACATTTTTCTTCTTTCTAATTCATGGAAGATTTATTTATTTTTGGATGGTGGCTCACACCTATAGGCACGCAGGCTCCTTCAGGTAGGTTTCACTCTCAACAACTAAACAATACACAAAATAAAATTCAACACACTCTTCTAAAATACTAACTACGTTATCCTAAAAAATTACATTTTATATACTTTCATTTTTTCCATTAGGGAGCTAAGCCCATTCCTGCTCTGATACCAATTTAAAAATTGCATACAAAAAACAATTCACAATTTTTATTATATATGTTCAAACTCAAATACAATATGTTTATATAGATGTTGTGTGAGATCCAATTTATTTCAAACTTAGGGAGAGAGGTTGAGAGAATATCTCAACTATCTCTAACAAATACAAACCAAATCTGTTAAAATAAATATTAACTGCAACAAATTCTAAATAAAAAAGGAAGATTAAAATCTAAGAACAAATAAATTCACATCAAAAACCTCCCACTAATCAATATTTTCTCATGTATCAATAAATATAATGGGACTCTTTATCGCTGCAACACTACACAAATCAAAGACAACATAGTTTAATATTTGAGAAAAATATATTCTCATTAAGATGAAATGTCCATATAATATAAGTTTTCAATAAAATCTCATTTCAATGTACACTCATGATACTACATACTATAAATGTCATGGACTCTCGATAGTTGATAGATATATTGTTTATCTTATAAAGGAAAGGAAAATGACTACTATCTTAGTGTTACTACATACTATAAATGTCATGGACTCTGGATACTTGATAGATATATCCTTTATTTGATAAAGGAAAGGAAAATGACTATTATCTTAGTGTTTTATAGATAGATGGTCGAGTTTGATTCATAAATATAATGAGATTTTTTATTGTTGCAACACTACCCAAATTTTAGAGTAAAATTTATTCTCATTAAGATGAAATGTCCATATAATGCAAGATATCAATGTACATTCATGTAATATCCCTTGGCCGAACCCAATTGTAAATATAATATGAATGCACTTAAGCTAGTGAGTTGTTTCGACCTCATTTGGTAATGCATGTCATGTGGCATACTGCATGAATTAACTGCGCAGTAAAATGATGTAATATGTACATTCGAGGATACCGTGTGTAGTAAAACAAGCCTTCTGTATATGATATGTGTTATAGGATGGTGAGCCGGTTATTATAAGCTGGGATGCTTATGTTTTGGTATTAGGCTGGAACACCTAGATGTCAAAGGCCAATGCGCCTACTTTGTACATGACTCATGATTAATATAAAATACACCGTTGCATGCAAAACGACCATGATAAAATAGATGGGGGAATAAACTTCACTAGTTAGGGAAAGGGAGGGCCAAAAGTCAAGGGAATATTATATTAATATTTTCTAAAACATAAAGTATGGATAATTATTTTATCCTAAGTTCTAAATTTGGGGACAAGTGGAAAAAAGTAACTTCCGATATGACAAGTGTCAAGTTGGGGACATGCATTCATATTGTGGGGGAACTTAGCTAATTTGGATACTTCTCACGGATATCTTACCAGGAGCCCGATGACCATTATTCGTACAATGACTTCCACGAAGAGTTCACAGTGATTCTCCTCCACACTCAGTTATCCATTCAATGATTCCATGAGCACTTCACTCATACATTATGTTATCCTTGAGACAACCATTTCACCATTTCGGAGCCTGTTTCCATAGACCTTTTGGTTGTTGTACCTATTATCTTGGAACGGGATTGAAGAAGCGGGTTGTCAGGCCCATGATAAATTCTTGGAGCGAGAGAATTTCTGGGGATTGATTCCTGAAGGTGCTAGACTACAGCTACAACGCTCTAAGACTTCTGGTCCATCCTGTTGTTGAATCCCTAGAAGGAAAGTGAGGCAGCCGAGGGACTATTGAGAAAAGAAGGGCCACACTTCCTTGGGTGGGACATGCATGTGGGAAATGAGAGGCTGTAGGCTTTTAGTTGAGTGAGCACCTGAGCCAGAGTCTTTCCTATTATCCATGAGCCTTAGCCTAGATAGGAACCCTTTACCCTGGGTGGAGTTCAATCCCAGATCATGGGTGACTCACTATTGAGAGTGATGAACAATGTAGTCTATGGCTGGGAGGTTTGTGGACAGTATTTACGCAGTTGGTGACAATCTTTCTAGGATAAGTACTAGTTGTATGATAAAAATGATATGCTACTTGTTATTTACATGCCTATGTTACTGTTTATAATATATGTGATTATAATTGCTTGTATGTTTATAGGTAATTATTTGTAAATGGTGCATATCTGTAGTTACTCTTATTTCAATATAAAAGTCGTATGTTACAGAAAGTAATTGTTTGTTTATGTTTAGATGTAAATCTTTCGCAAGCATGTTGTATGTACATGTCTTAGTTGCATTCATTTTAAAGAGTAAATTTATGTGGCATTGCTCAGTTGACTATTGGGTATGCCACTGTATGTTCTGCAGTATGGGAATGAAAGTGTTCCCTCAAGTAGCATGGCCCGATCTTAAGGATGGGAATGTTATCGACTGGTGTTGAAGCATGAGTGGTTTCTCTGGAGTGGCGTACCTCGGCCTGAGGTTGGACTAGGGAACATTACATAATGGTATGAGAGCTTTAGTTCAACTCTGAGCTTGGATGGGCCAAAGGGGTTCAATTGAAGTGAATATTCACAGAAGAGTTACTTCGAAGTGACTAGAATTGGATTCATAGAGTGTCCATGGAAAACAGTTGGAGTGCTGGCGCACGCACGGTAAATTTTGGCACCGCGCAGGAAAACGATGGCATGCCAGTGTGCGTGGTAAATTGTGGCACCGCACAAAAGATCATTACGTGGGGATCCACGTGCTGAATTTAGCCTTGCGTGGTGAACACAGACATAGTAATGTGCACATGGGGTGCACAAGTATTGCTTAACGCAGAGGAGTTTTGTTAATACGCACATAAGTATGAGTATAAGTTGTTTCACGATAGTGTATTCAGTAGTGTGCGTAGATATTTGGGTGGTATGGAATATGTCAAACTTGACATGGTGCATGCATAGGACAAAATGCATGTGGAATATTGGTGCGCAGTACAAAAACTGTGTGCAGTGGATATTCGTTCACAATGCAAGAGTAGTGCGCATGAGTTGTCGGTGCGATGAAGAAGAAATGCACAGTAGATTTAGGTGCATGGAGAAGCGTTTAACCTTGTAATATTGCTATGCACGATAAATATAAATGAACAGGTCAAGTTTAATGTGCGTGAAGTCACTTGGAAGGCGATGAGTCTGAGTTTAAATTGCATAATAATAAAAGAAAAAGAAACACATAACTGCATCGAATCATTAATTAAAAATAATTTCGAGTTTTAATTTCCTCCGATTTAGAGAGATGAAAATAAAAATATAAGATTACAAGAAAAACTTATTATAAAAGAAAACAAGATTCATAACATCACCAGATAGAAATTGTAATAAAATAGTCTAAAATCCGTTTCTGTATTTATATAATCGTATTAATCACAAAATTACAAAAGGTTGATGACAGCAGTTAGCCTGTTGTAAAAAGAGTCATTTGAAGAACAAGCCTATCATCTTTGGTACTCTTTACCTCTGCTATCGGCTATTCAAAATTCGATGAGACATGCTTATCTTAGTTGAAGACTTACTTCAGCTTAGCGATCTCCACCTTTAAGGAAGAATCTAACCAGACCAATTGATTCTCTCTAACACTTTTGGCCGCTTCAACCATAGATTCCTCATTCTTATGTTGCTTACTCCTTTTCTTCTAAGCAGCTGGCATGTTGATGACTAAATCCTTTATAGTGGGATTCATCCTGGCTTCCAACCGCGAGACTGTAGCCGAATCTGTATGAAACTTAGTTGCTAGAATGTGCGCAAGGACCCTTTCCTCCTTATTCGCAGGAAATCCTAGCATGTTGCTCAAATAACCAGTCTCACTCGATTTAGCCTTGTCCATGTATCTTAGGTTGTGGATACTGAAAGGTTTTTTTATAGAGAGCAGAAAGTTGAGCAATTGGGGATTACCTCGGTTATGGATACACAAATATCTTCATACTTGGGGGAGTGGTAATTATAGAATTTCATTTATGAAGCGCAGACAGATTACATACAAGAGTGTTGGGTTGACATGCTCGGCCAATCCATTTCGAATGATTATCTTTTGAGTTCGTTACATGACAGCGTTCGATTGACGTCACATGGCTGCGAAGTACCGAACGAGTGAAGTAGGGTGATCTGACTAAGCCATCACCCGCTCCAGGAGTGGTGGATTTGACATGTTGAGACACATGATACCGCGTCTTGGAAAAAGTGGTTCCGACAAACCACCTTCTTATACAAGTGTATCTCGGAAGGCACTGCCCATATGTTTTTTTGAGACTTGGGTCCTATCTAGAGTTTTCATGGTGATAACACTAGGAAACCGAGAGGGATAATTCTGATGTGTATGTTGAATCGAAATCGTCCATATTCTCATGAATTGTTGAATTGTTAGCTTGATTAGTTTCGATGGTTGCACATTTTGCAGAATTAACAACAACTCGATCAGGTCAGACTAGTGCAGAGTCCATAGGAATGGAAGAGGAACAGGGGAATTACAGTTAGCAAGAGTAGAGCTGGGGGGTGGATGTCCATTTGGGCATGGAAGGAATGAACTCCAACGGATATGGAGAAGAAATGAATGGAGAGATGAATATAGATGAGACCATTAAGAATTTGCAGAAGGATGTCCAAAGCCATAAAGATTATAATGAAAATCTTATGAAAGCCAAAGAGTAGCAGGATGGCTTGAACATGAAGCTATTGGAGGGTTTGAATAGAATAGAAAAGAAATTGGTTGAGGAGAGTGGATCAAGTGAATCTGGGAGTCACAAATGTTTAGAGGAGAAAATAAAAGTAAAATGTTCTAGTAGGCATCACCATCATTCCCAAAGGCATTCCCATAAGAGAGCAGGCAACAACTCAAGTCTATCCCCTGGAAGAAGGTATAAGAGATCTGGGGTGGATGAGCTATGAGGAGAAATGAACAAAATCAAAACTCCTACATTTGATGGTGAGCACAAGAAGGATGAATATGCAAAAACATGGTTTCTAGGCATGAGGAAGTATTTTCAATTACATAATTACTCGTCTCATGCAGAAGGTAGAATCGTTATATATCAACTCAAAGGAAAGGCCTCCATGTGGTGGGATCAACTTGTGCATGTACAACACATTGTAGAGAAAAGTGTTACTTGGAGGGATTTCAAGAAGTATTTTGAGAAGAAGTACTTGACTAAGAGATACTATGACAAGAAAATCAAAGAGTTCTTTGAACTCAAGCTTGGAAGTATGACCATAGATGAATATGAGATAATATTTCTGGAACTGCTGAAGTATGTCTCTTTCATCAAGGATGAGAAAGTCAAGATTCAAAAATATTTAAGTGGATTTCCATCATTCATCAGTGACAAAATACAATATGATGATCCCAAGACATTAGAAGAGACCATAAGGAGAGCTAAATGCCTATATTATTCGCATAAAGTAAGGCCATCTTTCCAAAGGTCTTGGGAAGAAAATAAGAAATTCAAGGTGGATCAAAAGAAGAAGGGAGTTAAGCCACCATTGTTCAGAAATAATCCACAAGGATAGAAAAATTCTAAATAACCCAGAACAATTAACATGGGAATTCAAGGGCCAAGACAACCACCTATGCAATGTTGGGGTTGTAAAGGGGACCATAGTTTCAGAGATTTTCCTCACAGGGGTGAAAAAGGTAGGGATTTTCACAATGTATAGAGAGCTAAAATAGTGGAGGACATGGGCAGATATGTGCCAAGGATTTATGCATCCCAAGACAACAAGCACGCAGAGTATCAGTCCCACATGATTGAAGTGGAAGGTATGATCAACAACCAAACCCTTTTTATTTTAATTGATTCAGGAGCTAGTCATAGTTATATAGACCCTAAGATGGTGGAAATTTTGCAATTGCCAAGAAGCAAGCATGGGAAATCCTTGTTGGTACAACTGGCTACAGGAGCCAGAAGAAAGGTTAATGATATGGTTAAGTCATGACTCATAGACATGAATGGACTGAACACCAAAGCATATTTAAGCATCTTGCCTTTAGGTTCTTATGACTGTCTAATTGGGATGGATTGGTTGGACCAACATCATAGTCTCTTAGAATATCACAACAAATCATTTACTTTCCTAGATGAGGAAGGGAAACCAAGGAAGGTATAGGGAATCCCCAGGGCAGTAACCATTAGAGAAATTTCAGCATTGCATCTGAAGAAATTTTACAGAAAAGGATGTCAAATATTTGCGACTCATTTGGCATAGACACCTAAAGATAATGTGCCAAATTTGGAAGATTATACAGTCCTGGAATATTTTGAATAAGTGTTCAAGGAAGTACCAGGACTACCCCCAAGGAGACATATTGATTTCTCTATAAATTTGATGCCTGGAGAAGCACCAGTATCAAAGACTCCTTACAGACTGAGTACACCAAAATTAAAGGAGTTACAAATGCAGCTTGAAGAAATTCTGGAGAAGGGGTATATATGCCCAAGCATGTCACCTTGGGGTGCCCCAGTCCTATTTTTGATAAAGAAGGATGGAACACTAAGGTTGTGCATTGACTTCAAACAGTTGAATAAAGTGATTGATAAGAACAAGTATCCTCTACCAAGGATTGATGACCTCTTTGATCAATTGAAAGATGTAAAGATATTTTCAAAGATATATCTCAGATCAGGATACCATCATGTAATAATTAAACAATAATATATTAGCAAGACCGCCTTCAGGACAAGGTATGGTCATTATGAGTTCACAGTGGTACCATTTGGGTTGTCAAATGCACTAGTTGTTTTCATGTTCTTAATGAATGGTGTTTTTTGGGAGTATTTGGACAAGTTTGCAATTTTCTTTTTGGATGACATTCTTATATATTATAAGTTATAGGAAGAGCATGAACAACATTTGAGGATGGTGTTGTAAGTATTAAGGGAACGTTAGTTATATGCCAAATTGAGAAAGTGTTTATTTTATCAGAAACAGATTCATTATTTGGGGCATATCATTTCAAAGGATGGGATAGTGGCGGATCCTAAGAAGATATAGGACATTAGAGAATGGTCATCACCGAAGAATGTGATAGAGGTGAGATCATTCATGGGTCTTCTAGGTTACTACAAAATATTTATTGAAGGATTCTCAAATATTGCACATCCAATCACTTCTTTGCAAAGAAAGGGAGTGAAGTTTCAGTGGACACTGGATTGTGAGAAAAGTTTCCAACACTTGAATCAAGTATTGACAAGTGATCCAATATTGAGGATCGTAGACCTAGAAGAAGACTTCATCGTATGCATCGATGCATATAGTGATTGACTTGGTGGAGTCCTCATTCAAAACAGGTTTGTCATATGTTATGAATCAAGGAAGTTGAAGGATCATGAAAGAAACTATGCCACTCACGATTTGGATTTGGAAGACATAGTGCATGACTTGAGGAAATGGAGACACTACCTCATGGGAAAGAGGTTTGAGATAAGAACCGAACACAATGGTCTGAAATATTTATTTGATCAGCCAATTCTAAATGCTAGACAAAGCAGATGGTTAGAATTTCTAAGCGAATATGACTTTGATATAAAGCATATCAAGGGGAAAGAGAATAAAGTGGTTGATGCACTCAGTAGGAAGGTGCATGAGTTACATGCTACAACCATTAGCATGTACCAAATTGATGTTAAAAGAAAAATTTTGGAGGCTGCAAATGCAGATCTGCAATACAAAGAATTGGTAGCAATGCTAAAGAAGGGTAAGATGCTTCAGAAAGTGGACAATTATAAGTTGGGAATAGATGGAATACTGTTGTGCAAGAACATGATTTTTGTTCCAAATGTCCAGTACCTGAAACGTATGATTTTTCATGAAATGCATAGTGTTCCTTATGCAAGACACCTTGGATATCTGAAAACCATGGCAGTGATCAAGAGACATTACTTTTGGCCAGGTATGAAGAAAGAGATCGTCGAGTACATCTCTAGATGTATGGAATGCCAGAAAGTGAAAGATGAGAATAGGCACCCAACAGGGTTGCTGCAACCTTTAACCATTCCTGAGTGTAAGTGGGAAATGGTGAAAATGGATTTTATTACAGGATTTCATAGAAAAGGAAAGTTGCATGATTCAATCATGGTGGTGGTGGACAAGCTCACGAAAGATGCCCATTTTATTCCACTAAAAACTACGCACAAAGCAGCATAGGTTGTTGATATTTTCATGAAGGAAGTAGCACAATTGCACAGGATTCCTAAAATAATTGTATCTGACAGAGACCCTAAATTCACCTCGCATTTCTGGAGAGGGTTGTTCAAAGAATTTAGAACGAATCTTAACTTTAGTAAATCTTTGCATCCTATGTCTGATGGACAGACAAAAAGGGTGAACAGGGTGATAGAAGATATACTGAGAATGTACGTGATGGACAAACGATCGAAATGGGAAGATTACCTACACTTGGTAGAATTCGCGTACAACAATGGGTATCATGCATCATTAAATATGAGCCCATTTGAAGCACTTTATGACAAAAAGTGTAATACTCCAGTAAGTTGGGATAATCCAGTTGATAGGATAGTAGTTGGGCCAGAGTTGCTCAGGGATATGGATGACCATATGACAAAAATTAAGCAGAATTTAAAATCTACCCAAGACAGACAGAAAAGTTAAGCCGATAAGAACATAAACCACATAGAATTAAAAGTGGGTGATCATGTTTTCCTGAAAGTGAAAGCTAGTAGGAGTTCCCTGAAGTTGGGAAGTTGCGCCAAGTTGGCAGCTAGATTTTGTGGGCCTTTTGAAATACTGGAGAAAATTGGTCTAGTTGCTTATATGATTGCATTGCCTACATCTATGTCTATTCATAATGTCTTCCATGTATCATTGCTAAAGAAATATATACCTGATGTTAATCTTGTTATTGATTGGAATGTGATTCAAGTGGAACAAGAAGGCGCTTTTCAAGTGCATTTGGTACGCATTATGGACTAGAAAGTCAAACATCTCCAGAACCAATCCATAGGGCTTGTAAAGGTTCAATGGACCTAGTATGGTCCTGAGGATGCTACTTGGGAACATGAAGATGCAATGTGGGCAGAATACCTACATCCTTTTGAAGATTTTTGAAAATTCTGTTATATATGGGCATATGATGCACTGAGGATAGTGCATAAATAAGAGGAGGGGATTGTAATATCCCTCGTTCGAACCCAATTGTAAATATAATATGAATTTACTTAAGTTGGTGAGCTATTTCGACCTCATTTGGTAATGCACGTCATGTGGCATAGTGCGCACATGAATTGTGTAGTAAAATGATGTAATATGTGCATTCCAGGATACTGTGCGCAGTGACTAAGGCGCGTGCAGTATAGAGGACAATGAGCCTCATGTATATGATATGTGTTATAGGCCAGCGAGTCGGTTATTATAAGTTGGGATTCTTATGTTTTGGTATTAGGCCAGAATGCCTAGATGTAAAAGGCCAGTGCACCTACTTTGTACATGACTCATGATTAACATAAAATACATCGTTGCACGTAGATTGACTAGGATAAAAGAGATGGGGGACTGAACTTCACCAGTTAGGGAAAGGGAGGGCCAAAATTCAAGGGAATATTATATTAATATTTCCTAAAACATAAAGTATGGATAATTATTTTATCCTAAGTTCTAAAGTTGGGGACAAGTGGAAAAAACTAACTTTCGATATGACAAGTGTCAAGTTCCGGACATGCATTCATATCGTAGTGGAACTTAGCTCATTTGGATACTTCTCACTGATACCTTACCAGCAACCCGACGACCATTATTCGCACAATGACTTCCACGAAGAGTTCACAGTGATTCTCCCCCATAGTGAGTTATCCAGTCAATGATTCCATGACCATTTCACTTGTACATTCCATTATCCTTGAGACAACCATTTCACGATTCCTAAGCCTATTTCCATATCCCTTTTGGTTGGTGTATCTGGTTATCTTGGAGCGGGATTGAAGAAGCGAGTTGTTAGGCCCGTTAGCAATTCTCTGAGCGAGAGAATTGTTGGGGATTGATTCCTAAAGGTGGTAGACTGCAGTTACAACACTCTGAGAATTCCAGTCCAACCTGTTGTTGAAGCCCTGGAAGGGATGTGGGGTAGTCGAGGGACTGTTGAGCAAAGAAAGGGCACACTTCCTTGGGTGGGACAAGCATGTGGGGAATGAGAGGTTGTAGGTTGTTAGTTGAGTGAGAACCTGAGACCGAGTCTTTCCTGTTGTCCATGAGCCTTAGACTGGATAGGAACCCTTTACCCTAGGTGGATTTCAGTCCCAGCTCGGGGGCGACTCACAGTTGAGAGTGATGAACAATGTACTCTATGGATGGGAGGTTCGACAATCTGTATGCAATTGGTGACAATCTTTCCAAGATAAGTATCGGTTTTATGATAAAAATAATATGTTGCTTGTTATTTACATTCCTATGTTACGGTTTATAATATATGTGATTATAATTGCCTGTATGTTTATGGGTAATTCTCTGTAAATGCTGCATATATGTAGTTACTATTATTTTAGTATAAAAGTCGTATGTTACAGAAATTAATTGTTTGTTTATGTTTAGATGTAAAGATTTCACGAGCGTGTTGTATGTATACGTCTTAGTTGCATGCAGTTTAAAGAGTAAATTTATGTGGCATTGTTGAGTTGACTACTGGTTATGCTACTGTATGTTCCGCAGTATGGGAACAAAAGTGTTCCCTACAGTAGCATGGCCTGGCCTAAACGCTGGGAATGTTACCGACTAGTGTCAGAGCATGAGTGGTTGCTCTGGAGTGGCGTACCCCGGCTTGAGGTTGGCCAGGGAACGTTAAAATTCATATACAACATACTATACATTTCATAGATTCTGTATAGTTGACAGATTTATTCTTTATCTTAGAAAGGAAAGAAAAATGAGTATTTTCTCACTATTTCATAGATATCTGGCCGAGTTTGACTCAAATCTCACTTATGAATTTGGGTCAATCTCCTAAGTCAAACATGTAAGTATGACATAGATGAACTGACTTGACTCAACTTCCTCAAAGATCAACATTGGACTTTGGCACTGAACTTGGAAGAGTTTGGTAATGTTTCTATTAATGCATTTAAGACTATACAACTTAGGATAAATAGTATTTTAATATCAATGTAAAAGCATAGGAAGAATTAGGTGAATTATGACTAAATCAAACTTTATAATGCTAAAGTAATAACAAAAACATATTTATGATTAAAAAACTTAATTTTATTTAAATTACTTACTTTAATATAGGTGAATGACAATAATACAAGATCGTAGTCTAAACATTTTACATTTTGGTTGTGATATTTTCGAGACATATTTAGCTGAAGTCAATAATTAAACAACTGCTAAAATAATTCATGTTGTGAATAGTAGTCTCTTATTTTCCAAATCAATTGGCCCATTATAAAAAAAATATTTATGAAATTTATAAATAACAAAATTAATTGAAAATAGGTATAATAGTAATGCATATTCATTAAAAAAATAAATACACATTCATAAAAAGGTTGAGATTAAATAATCAAAAGGAAAAAGAATGAAAACTTACAAAATTATACAAAGAAAAATAACACTATAATAGCTCTGGTTTTAGTAAACACTTTGCATAGCTATGTAATAATAATAATAATAATAATAATAATAATTGAGTTTGTGCCATCTCCAACTTCTCAAAACTATAAATGTGCAATTTCTACTGGAACATGTAGATATATAAAGAAGGATCAACGACATCCACCAAACAACAATTGCATTTAAATATTTTTAACAAAAATCAATGCAAACATCAAATTATAACAAAATAATTATTTTTTCAATCACATATTTGATATTCTAATGTGTGATTGAAAACTTCGTCCAACCTTGGAAATTAGATCCTCTACCTCCAACTTATTCAGTAAAGTTACTCCATCATTGGTGATTGTGGCATCTCCAATATCACGAAACAAAATTTGTTATATTTCATCCATGTTAAAGCACTAATACAAAAATAGGGTTAATGTGTACTAGTAGAAGAGATATCACTATACATATCTATAATCAAGAAATACTAAAAAGCAACGCGACTTATTAATACCATGCCATTGTATGATTCTAAATATACGTGTCATAATGTCTTAACATGAGACTTTCACACCATCCCAATAAATAACAAAACCATCTTGATAAATAATAAAACCATAGGCCTATTCTATAGATAATGGTGATCTAGGTGGATATTAATGGCCACCCATCTTTTTCAACTTGTTCAAAACAATCTTTTGGTAATTTTTGTAATTTACTATTTTTAGCAGTTTTTAACTTCCGGGGTCATTTTGAGGGAGTAAATGAAGGTTTTTTGGGATCGCGGTTCTCAATGATAGATAAAGTCTTAGATTGAGCCCCAAAAATGAACCTCCTCGATGACACCTTTCCAACGAGCAATTGTGCGCCCCAAACGGAGATCGCATGCCAAAGTTATGCCCCCGGGAAGTTGATGTACCAAACAACCCAAATAAGGTCCACAAAATTGTTGGCTTTTCATCTTCCAAGGTTAGGGTTTTGGATTTTCTTTATGATAAAAATGCCTTTAGAGCCTCATTGTAAAATCATCTTCTTGTGAATGCGAGTAGTGGACACATCTCTTCTCAGAGATAAGTTGTCACCATTCTAGCGAGTCTTTCACTTTGTATTTTTACAGTCTTTGTACATTTTTGCTCATTAATAGACAATTGTGTATTATTGTATCTTTGTGTTTATGGTTGCATCTATGATACATTTATGTTATATTATTGGATATTTAAGATATGTCTGTACATTGTTTTATTATATCTCCGCTCTCATTTCGTGCTGAAAATAATCTAGATCAAATGGCCAAGACAATATCCCATAGTGATACATAAAAGTTTAAACTTCAAAACAATAAAAACATTGTAGCATTTATATCCAAAATGCACTAATTATACAACACCTAATGCAAGTTGCAAATAGTACAAGCCAATGAATATTTTAAATATGACATAGAGTTGCAACTTAAATGGAAGCTTAGAATCAAAGTTATTCCTAAATCTATTCTTGGATAAAAAAATTTGGAACTTTCTTATGAAAAATACTAACAAGAAATCAAAATATCTGGGTTGGTTTTTAGTAGATTAAGGGTAAATCCATGGTAAATGAGAAGTTAGGAGTAGTGCTTATCTGAAAATGGATAGAACCCATGTAACACTTGATCTAAAATTATCACTAAATTTAATACCACTTTCTTATTCCAAAAATATTTTATTTCTCAGTGGTTATAATATGGAAGTGATTTATCTTACTTAAGAAAACATTCTAACTGATGATCATAAATTGCATAATCCACCTTACAAATGCAAAATCAACATGAAAACAGTAATAAAAACCACATAACACAATAGTTGTTAATGGACTTTACCCAATTTGAGCTACGTCTTTGGGTCCACTTCCAATTAAGATACCTTTTTATTAATGATCAAATGCTTTTGTTTTACAATGATCTCTTTACAAGTTGCTTAAACTTAGTTATAATTTTCAAATTCGACATTGTCATGGAAAACTGGATCCAATGACTATAAACGCGTTGTACTTCTCTTACAAGTTCCCAATGACTCTCTTACAGTTCACAAATCCCAAATTTCCAGAGTTCCAACTTACAATTGAGTGATAAGATTGTCATCATCGTATTTGTCTCAGAAAATTGATTCTGATGACTATAAATACCCTATAACTCCTAAAATGACTACAAACTTAGCTTCAAAATATCATGAGTAGAGATTTTGGCACATGGGAATTAGAACTCCTTTACATGAAAATCCGTGAAAATACAAGAAAGGCCAAGTTTCCCAAAGAAGTTCACGTGGAAGTCCCTTCTCAACTCTAAAATTTGAGCTCCAAAAATTCCATGCCTTTGCATTGAGAATTGGTCCTTTTATAGCCCCAAAGGGCATCTTATGGTTATAACCATCATTTAATATGTAACAAAAGTATTTATTTCAATTGGTTATCTCAACCAATTTCGTGGGCGCATTGATTAAATTGTTGGAATATGTCGAGGAGGTCACGAGTTTCAATCCCCATGACCCTCTCCTTTATTTGCACCTTTGTTATATTGTTATATGCTATATATAACATATAGTTTGTTTTATTGTTATATGGTATATAACCATATATGACATGAGTTGGTGGTTTGCTATATATATTTAATACATGTGGTATATGGTTGTAGTGACCCCCACAAAATCTTGAATATGATTAAATGATATACCATAAACCAAGTGTTGTGGTTAAGGCCTCGACCCTTTTTTCTGTCCGACCATACAAATTAAAAAACTTATATATATACATTATGTCATATATGGTTAAGAACCAAGCATATGGTTGAATAGTAAGGTTTGTTGGTTGTGGCCTAGGAGACCCGGGTTCGACCCTCTAGGGTTCCAATTTTTTTTAACGAACCTTACTAATAACTGGTCAATGGGAGGCTACCACAAGGCATACTCTCATTGGTTTATCATTTCCACATGTCAAATGCATGTTATCTCCAAATGTATGTATGGATTTTCCAGTCACCTCCCAACTTGTCATGCCACATCGCTTTCCTTCCACTTGTTAACATCTAGAACTGCTACTTGTGAACCTGTGACCTACCATGTGCCTCTCTCTGAGCCTACCATGTGTCTCTTCATGGTTTAATTTTGTCATAGTTGACTTGAAATTTGACCAACCATAACTTTTCCATCCAGACAGTGTTTGAGATAATTTTTTTATTGTTGGAAAAATTGCAATGAAAGCTACGTAAAGACGTAGTTTTAGAGATAATTTGAGATGAACAAATTTTGAGCACTTTTGATCCCTTCTGGACCTTTGTGAGTGTTATGGATCCTCCTAGATAAAGTTCAATATCTCCCATGGTCATATTAGGTTAGAAACAATTGTAGAGATCTTATCTTTAATCTTTAGTGATTCAAAGTTTGTTGTTTTCTCTTAAGAGATTTTGATAGTTTTGCATATTTTAAGAAAAACATATAGAAATTTTTATTTGCAAATAATAACAATAATATCTAGGAATCTCATCCAAAATTTAGAAAATTTAAAGAGAAAATACTTTTAAAATACACTAGGAAATTCCATTTTAGAAATCCACAATAAATATAAAAAAAGGCATTCCTCACCGAGTGATAACAAATAAAAAAAAATAATATAATGTTTATAAAAACAAATATTATCTCAATTATAAAAGGGTAGACCCAAAGACAATTTTTTCTTAATTCAAAAGGTGTCCATCCTCCACACTTCCTAGAATATAAACTAGGATTTAAGGATACATAGAAGAAGAAGAAGAAGAAGAAGAGAGAGATGAATAAGAACAATATCAAATTTATCAGGCCACAGGGTTAGGAATACTAGGGTTAATAGACAAGGTTAAGAAAAGAAAGCATGTGTTTTCTCTCGATGTAGTGGGTTCCCATACAAAGTGTGACAGTTTAGAGTTATTTCAAATACATGCCATAACCCCTTGTTTGTAATTTAAATACATGAGACAAGACACATGAAAAATTATGAGATATCCTCTACCAGGATTCTAAAGCTAATTAATAGATACCATATATTGGATATGTTGATTAAGGTTTGTTGTCATTGATGTAAACCCTTGAAGAAAGTTTGGTAGA
The DNA here is from genome assembly GCA_009831015.1 of Picea engelmannii. Classification (NCBI taxonomy): domain Eukaryota; kingdom Viridiplantae; phylum Streptophyta; class Pinopsida; order Pinales; family Pinaceae; genus Picea; species Picea engelmannii. The sequence goes on along the minus strand of ML782492.1, from coordinate 219,458 downwards.
GAATTATGGTAGCACAAAGGTTTGGGTAATGGAATCAAGGTTGTTTCATGTATAATGGTATGGTTTTTAATATATTTGAAGGTAATACTATTCTATATGGATAGTACATGTCATGCCATTTTTGGTGGAATGTGGAACGTCACATAGCTCCTCACAGTTTGTGAATTATGGCCTTATGAAGTTGGAGGACCCTCATATGTTGGCTTAAAGCCCCAAAAGGTCAAAGAAGTCAAAGAGCTTGCAAAGAAGAAATTATTATTTAAATGATAAAGTAAAGTGACAAAGTCAAGAAGGATTATTTAAATAAAAAAGTGAAGTGAGAAAATCAAAGAAGATTATTTAAATGATAAAGTGAGGTGACAAAGTCAAGGAGGAATATTTAAATGATAAAGTAATGGAGAAATTTCTAATTATGGAAAGTGGTTAACCCTAAAAATGAGGAAAATAGGTTAAGTGACCTAGAAATGAGTTAAGTGACCTAGAAGATGGAGAGTATAAATAACATGCAAGGCTTTCACATTTTACATCACACTTGAACATATTGAATATCTATAGGTGACTGAGGTAACCAACGGATATCCAAGCCGAATTTCAGAGGGAAAGTGAAGAAAAGAGGGTCGGAATTCAAGGGAGGATAAATTATTTTGATGATGCTTTCTAAGGTATGTTATTTATAGGCCATCTCACCATTTTCACAATAACTTTTTTTCTAGAATGATTCAGACTGTGATATTGATATTCCATTGAGGAAACATATCCAACTATCTTTGGTAACAAATTCAGCTTGTGGGTCGTTGTATTTTTGGAATTACACTCCATGGAAACTAGGGTTTGTGGCTAGTCCTGAAACTAGTCTAAAACGGGTGTTTCGAGTAAAAACGTCATAAATTCTTCATAATAGATCCAAATTTAGTAAGCCCAAATGTGTTGGTTATATTACATTATGTATTATTATTTCTAACATTTTCAGATCGATTCAACAAAAATTTCGTGTGGGGAACGCTCTATAAGGTTTCTCTCTAGAGTAAGCCAGAATTCACTAAGGTATGCCATTTTTTTCTATAACTCATTTTATGAGAGGTTTCAAGTAGTGACACCTGGGGGAATTGCATAAAACACATTGAATAACATTCTGTATCATTTTTAGATCTTTATTCATTACAAGTACATACTTATGATTATTTCAAGTTAGGGTTGTTGACTAATCCAAAACTAGTCACGTGAGACTAAAGAAAATTTTAATGAAAATGCTAGTCTCTCGTTAAAGTTAAGGAAGGTTTTCATGTATATGATCATATACACCATGTATATTATAGAGTTACAAATAATATTTGGATGATGATATTGATGAGGGCTTTTGGTTGAGGTACATGTTGGGTACATGGTTGAGACAAGTAGTTGATGAGTTGGCACATATATGAGGTGTATAGTTGATGATTTTGGTACATATTGTTGAGTCATAGTTGATGAGTAGTTGAAAAATGGTTGGTAAATAATTGGTACATGGTTGGATTCACTTTTTTATGGTACATGTTGATTACATGTACATGTTGGTGCGTGGTTGATGCACTTGTTTATGGTACAAGTTTATTGCAGGTTGAGGTATAGGTTGATGCATGGTTGATGAACGGTTTAGGTTTATTGGTACATGTTTACAATGGTATAGGTCATAGTGATAGTGTGACAATGGTTCGATCAATCTACATCTACTTCAAGGCAGTTGGATGGGGCAATGATAGGTGGTTGTAGGCACCTTTTGGTTGCAGCCGGAGAACATAGGGGGTTGCAACCTCCTTCTAGTTGTAGCCAAAGAATAGGGGAGTTGGATCTTCCTTCAGGTTGTATCTTTAGAAACAAGGGGGATGGAGCCTCCTTCCATTTTCATCTAGAAAATAAAGAAAGTTGGTGCTTCCAATGAATGTAATTCTTTAAGACATATAAGAAAAAATGTTATGTGGTTTTCTCCTACTTTGAGTTTCCACGTAAAACACTAGTGTATTGTGTATGTGTATGATTGTTCATTTGTTCATTTCTTATTTACTCTGTAGTTATTGGATGATAATGCTACATTGATATAAAACTAGGATTATATGGTTAAAAAGGATTAAATTGTTTTATTACTGATTCACCCCTCCTCTCAGTAATCCAACAAATGGTATCAGAGTATGTTCCTTCAGAAATCAATTTAACCATTGAAAGGTAGATCATGGAGAGAAACAACTTATATAAAAATAGAATACCACAGTTCAATGGACAGAAGTATGCATTTTGGAGCATAAGGATGAAAACATATATACTGGCATAGGGATTTGAAATTTGGCAATCAATTGTAGATGGATACACAACACCAACAGACCTGTCAACAAATGACAAAGTAGTGAAACTCGGTCAGAATAATTCCAAAGCCAAAAATGAACTTTTGAATTGTCTTAGTGAAAAGGTATTCACCAAAGTTTCACATTGTAAATCCGCTAAAGAGATTTGGGACAAACTTCAAAATATTTATGAAGGTGATTCAAAAGTAAAAGCAATAAAGCTTCAAACTTACAGAGGTCAGTTCAAACAACTTAAGATGAGGGAATATGAGAATATTGCAGCTTACTTTTTACAAGTTGATGAAACAGTAAATGCAATCATAGGATTGGGACAAGAAATCAAAGAATCTGTAATTTTTCAAAAAGTACTAAGATGTCTTCTTATGAGATTTGACCCTAAGATATCAACACTAGAAGAAATATCAGATCTAAACTCAATAAGCATGGACGAATTACATGGAATATTTATAGCATATGAAATGAGAATTGAATAGGAAAATCTAGATATAAAAGAAGCATCCTTCAAAGCATCCAAAAATTCAAAGAAAAAGGCAAGGAAAAAAGAAGAACATAGAAGCAGCAGTGACATTTTGGAAGATAATGAAGAAATGGCCAACTTTGTTAAAAGTATAAAGTGACGTAGATATAGAGGTAAACTTCCTTTAATTTGTTTTAATTGTCATGGTATTGGTCATTTTGATTACAAATGTCCTTATAAGAAAAATATAAATGATGAAGGTTATTCAAAAGGCAGACAAACATATAAAGGCAAAAGAACCACAAAGAAAGTTTTCAAGAAACGATTATGCACCAAAGAAGACATCTCATCATCAAATGAAGATGAAGTCAGTGACAGTGAAACAGAAAGAGTTTTATTCATGGCAGTATAAGAATCTGATAAAGAAGACTCCGAAGAAGAATATGAAGAAGCCGAAGAATAATATGAAGAAGTCGAATATGAAATTGAAGAGGCAGAAGTTGACTATCGAGAGGAATTAATTTGTGCCATAGAAGTTATCAGAAGGGAAAAGAATAAAAACAAGAAACTACAAGCAGAACTAGACAAGAAAGAAGACACTCAAGAAATAGAAAAAATTATCACAAATTTGAAAGTTCAAATAGAAGAAGATAAAAGAATTGAAGAAGCACTCAAAGAACAACTAGAAGAAAAAGACAAGATCATTGGAAATTTGGAAGAAAATATTGTCAAATTAAGAAAGGATCTTCAAAAGAAAAATATGCAGAAAAACTCAAAAGTTTTGGATGACATTATCAACAGTAAAAAATCTCATCATGAAAAGTTCAGACTTGGATACAATACGACAGAAAAAGGATCAATCTCCAAAACAACAGAGCAAGAAACATATCCGAAATGTTATGAAGAAATAATCAAGGGGGATAGGAAGATTTATAAGGAATATTACAGGGACACTCCTCCATCGGGAAGATTCAGATTTCATCATCAATAACCGACAGATAGGCCTTAGGAAGAAGAAGAATTTATAAGAGTACCTCCTTTCAGAATATCTTCAACTCCCATGTATCAAACTATCTTTTTTGGTTTATGTTTTGCATGTAATAATTTTGGACATAAAGTTGTGAATTGCAGAGCTAACAATAGGAAAACAAACAAATTTGAAAGTCATACACAAATGGATTATCCAAGACGGCCTATTGAAACATGGAGAAGAAGTTACAACAGGTTTGAATCTTTGAGCACTAAAATGGAATGTTACAAATGTAACAATTTTGAACACATGGCCAAAGATTGAAAAATGGCAATCCCTTCTACAAAATAAAAACAGTCACAGATAGGAACCTTAGAAAAGGACATGGATAAGAAAGCATGATCAATATAGAAATGAAGAATGCACACTCTCTCTACAAGATAAGCATAAGAAACGTGGTTGGTATGTGTAAGGTAGCTAGATAGGTAGTGGGGGGGGCAGAGGGCCCATAGTGATAATAGTGGAGTTCATTCAATGTAAGGTGGACTAGGTCCACTATATTATTAAATAAGACCCACTATGGTAGTTAGATATAATAAATGGGTAATTAGATATAATAAATGTAAGAGGACTTCTTAGAAGGTTCTACTTCTAGAAGATTCCTCCTCTGGAATGTTCTTAGGTGATGTTAGCACTATATAAAGGGATTCAAGCAATGTAATGAGACATGAAGAGAAATATTGTATTTGGAGCGGTAGCTCCATAGGAGGATGCCCCCTCGAAGAGGCAATTGAACAGGAGAGGATCCCTTCCATAATAGGATCCATTGTATGGTGTTGCCCTACCTCAAGGGTTTGATATAATAAAGTTGTGGTTTTCAATTGGTTCTTAACAGTATGTTGACAGTGGTTGTTCAAAACACTTGACAAGTGATAGAGACAGGTTTCTTACATTACTAAAGGAAAGAGATGGATCAGTCTCCTTCGAAAATGATGATTCAACTAAACTCATTGGAAAAGGCACAGTTAGAATTGGGAACAAGAATACCAAGGAATAAAATTTTCTACTAGTAGAAGATATGAAACATAATCTTCTAAGTGTGAGTCAATTGTGTGACCAAGGTCATAACGTTACTTTCAATTCACAAAAATGCGAGATAAGAAAAGAAGGTTTAGGAAAATTGACTCCTACAGCTGCGAGAACTTCAAGGAACATATATGTATTAAGTGAAATTGGAAATGAAAAGTGTTGTCTAGGAAAGGAAGATGAAAGTTGGCTATGGAACAGAAGAATGGGTCACATATGAAACCAATAAACACTTTATGCAAGCATTTTCAACAAGGAAAGCAAACAAAGACCAGGTTCAAATCAAAGGAATATTCAACGACAAGACCACTAGAAATTGTGCATACTGATCTAGTTGGACCAACTACAACAAAGGGGTTGTTAAGAACCAAATATCAATATAGCATAGAAAAACCTTAGAATAAGTACTCAACGCTTTGAAAAAGAGAGAAATTCAGATAATAAGCCTCTCCGAGTGGGAAACCTCTTTATTGATCCGTAGGATCTTTTAATGACTATGGTTGAGTTTTTCAATTGCATGTGTTAATTAACCCTTTTAAGAAGATTAATGAAAGAATGGGGAAATAAGAGGAATTATGATAGCCATATACACATATGCAGATCTGAAATGAAGTAGTAAACATCAAACCATAGCAAGAGAATTGATAATGGAGTTCGGTACAACGTTGCCTACGTCTCTGGGTTTTTGTCTCTGTGGGGGAGGCTTCTTTATTTCTGTTCAAAATCTCAAAAGTACATCACAGCAGTGCCAATTGGCTACAAGACTGATCTGGTCATGTTCTTCTAGATCTCTAGAACCCAACAAAGAAAATGGCACGCAAAGCGGATGTCCAGAGCTCCCAGAAATGGCCCGCAAGCATCTGCTCCTCAATAGCTTCCCTGCATAAAAATGTCTTTGGCTTGGATTCCCTTCAACATAACTCTACTCTAATTGTCCCTCATGGCCTCAAACAGGCCTAGTTTTTATAGATCTGAAGTTGGTTATCCATCCCCAACTTCCTCCCAAAATTTGGCCTCCAAAAATGCCTAATATCTCCCAAAAATGGATAAAATCCATCATTAACAGGCATAGAAATCAAATAAAAATAAAAAACAATATACAAAAACCCACTTTTTGTATAAAAATAGGACCTATCCCCTTAGACTATGCGTGCACCCCCTTGGCAGGGTCACATGGGGCCATGTCATCGAGCGCTAGCCCCTCGGACTATGCGCTGGCCCTTCCCATACTCGCCAGCTCCTGGTCCTGAGGCATCGGCATAGGTCCACGGGCTATCAACCATAACCCCCACGCGCCCTATTCAGATTAGGTTCGGGTCACATGGGATCCACCAAGATCCATGGGATGGTCCCTATCTGCCAACTCCCGCACAATTTGGTGCCACACCCTCGGGTGTATGGGTGACCACGGTCGAAACCATGGGCTGGGGCTAAGCCCCAGCCCTTTCCGCCTCCAACTACTCTTTGCAACAAACTTAAATATATTGTTTTCCACATGACTATTAAGTCACACCAGTGGAGTGGGCGGTTAGCCCAGTCCTTCCAGTCCGTAGCTTGGAAGAGGTTGGGGGTTCGACCCCGGTGGAGACCCCATAATTTTACACAACCCGAAAGCCAACCACAGGGTGCCACGTGGTAGCCCATGACTAGGCCATGTGGCACCTCTCCAACCAATCAGACACTACCACTTGTCGAGCACCAGATGGTCCATGTATCTGCCACATACCCTACCACCTGTCACTATGCCTTCCCAGTCAGCATGCTGACGTCATCCATGCCACATCAACTTGTGCCACATGTCACCCTTACAGTGGTGACATGTGTCACCCTTTGACTGGTCCAACTGTACCTGCCGTATGTTCCATCACCTACCACATGTCATCACTAGAAGCTGCCACATCAGTTGTACGGCCATACGGCCTGTACAGTCAGCCTGCCACGTGGGACTGTACGGACTGTACAATCACCCATTTTTATTTTTTTTGCCTGTTTGGGTTTTCAAACATAATGTGATATATTTCTCATACGAATCCCATTTGACAAAGTAAATATATGGCCGGAATTAGGAAGACGAGACAGATGCAATGGCATTGGTTTCGTCGGATTCTAAGCACTTTCATTTTTTAGCCTTTTTGAGCCCTGTCAGGCTCCTGGATCTGATTCTGGATCACACCTCCCCACTAAAAGACCTTTTGGTCCCCAAAAGGTTACTGACCAGTCAACAAGCTCGGGATAGGCCACCCGGCTTGTCCTTTGTCTCTGAACTCTGTCCTGTGCACCTGTCTCATCAAGATCAACTGTAACACAATCATGACAACTGACAGTGTATTGTTATCCATTTGAACCCTATTACATCTTACTGAAGCCACTATCATCCATGTAGACAACATTACTAATGATAGTATCAAAAAGACAACTGCAAATGAGCTGATATACTTGTAATATTTGCATGACATGAGCTTAGCTTGAAGCAACTTATGATTGATTTTCCATTCAACAATCTTTTCTTGTTCTTGGTTAAGATCGATTACTTCATTTGAAACAGTTATTGGTTTGTTTCTTGCTTGCACTGCCTTCTTTAATTGTTCCATTGTTTGAAGTATTTTATTTGCCTTAACATGATGAGCATGAACCACATAATCTTGACCTGCTTTGGTTAATTGATATTGATTCTTTGTTCTGTAGAAGATTGCCTTACAATCATATAAATATGGACTACCTATAACCATTCCACATTCTCTTAACGGCACTACATCACATGTTACTTCATCCACATACTTAGATGAAATTGCAAATTTGATTGTGCACTGCTTTGTTATGTGCATTTGATGATGATTGCTTATCCACTTAAGTGTGTAAGCCTTATTGTAGCGCCCCTTTTCTGACTACCAAGGTTTAATCACTATTAAGATAAGGTTATAACACCACTCTATACATAACTCATACAGGTATTGTAGAATCCACACGCATTTAAACAAATAAACTCATTTAAGCATAGAGTAAAACATATTATTTACTGCTATAATTAACAATCCACAGCATTCCATCTTAATTCATATACACAGTGGAAATCATGATAACATCAGCAGTGGAGTCATGCAAAACATGATTAAAACATAATCATATACTTATCTTTTAATAGTGGTAGAATCCACCAATCAAGTGCAGGCCTTCCATGAACCTCCCAGCCTTAGACCACACTGCTCATCAGCTCAACAGTGGGTCACCCTCGAGATGGGACTAAGCTCCACCCCAAGACAAGGAATCCTAGGCTAGGCTGAGGTTACAGGGAAACAACACACAACCACAAGAAAGGGATTCTCTCCAAGTAACCTCCCATGCTCACTGCCCACAGACCCTCATTCCCCACATGTCTGTTCCACCCCAGGAGTATACACCTTATCTGTCACCTAGACAGTCCTTCGGCTGCTAATCTCCCTTTCCTTAAGTTACAGGAATAGGCCAAACCAGAATTCTCTGGGCTCTAAGGAAGCTACAAGGTTCCTTCCAGGAGTTCTCTCCTTCCTCTGCACACTCTCTCACCTGGAGGGAGTCGCTCACAGGTCCAACAACCTGTTCTTCCAACTTCAACCACCTCTCTCACCTAAAGAGAGTGTTGTACAAAATAACCAACAACCACAAAGGATCAACCACTACACGTCCACCACCATCCACGAGAATCCAGACACGAACACCCCAGGGCAACTCCAGACAGGTGCAACAGTATAACCAGGTTTAGTAGGAATGGAACACTTCCGTTTTCTCAATTTCGCAACATGGGATAGACTCACCCTCTGGATTCTCAGGGATGCATGACAAGTCATCCACGTCTTGGTCGATTCAAACTCCCCGATTTAGAACAGAGAAGGGGTGTACTAATTTTCCAGAACCAAACACAGACTCTTCCCCCCAATCCACGCAGGCTTCCCGTTCAGGGAATATACCCACTGGTTTCCTCAGAGCCAAACACAGACTTTTTCGGATCATAAGGACTCATGAAGGTTCTCTGCAGGAGTCGGGTTGGTAGTACTATCCAGGGCTTCGTATGCGTTCAGACAATCGGGTAGAATGGGGGATGAACCCTTCTCACGGCTCACCCTGGCCATTTTATTCGCATGCATTAGGGTTGACACTTGTCACCCATGAAACTGCATGCATTCCACCAACACACATCTCCCTTGTACATTCTCCCTTGAAAGAAACTTAGGATAAAACATAAAATGCACATGTCTTTTGGGATAATATTAAAATATTGTTCCCAGGCTTAAGCCCCCTAGGCTTAGCCCCTAGGCTCAACACTTAGCCCCTTTTCCGTTACAACCCCTAATTCCTTGCACACTCAATGGATGCTTAGTCCCCCTTCACTCATTCATCATGGTCGGTCTGCAGATGGCAGTGTTTATATTTTATTGATTGTTCTGCTTGATTACATATACAACAATAGGCTCCTGGCCTTCAACACTCAGGCTCCCTGGCCTAACAAACACATAAGCCTCCAGCTTATAAAAACTTGGCTCACTAGCCTATAAAACATAATTACAATTCCTTACAGAACATGCTTTACAACAGGGCTCGGCCTTGGGGACACTACAATCCCCATCCCCTTATTTTTGCACTGTCCTCAGTGCAACTTTACATAGCATATGCAAGATTTTCAAAAACTTTCAAAAAGATGTGGGTACTCTGCCCGCATAACATCTGCATACTCCCATGTCGCTTCCTCAGGTCTGTACCAGGTCCACTGGACCTTTACAAGCTCTATGGCTCGATTCCAGAGCTGTTTGCTTTTCCTGTCCAATATGCGCACAGGATGCACTTGCAGGACACCTTCTGGTTCCACTTGAATCACATCCCAATCGATAACATGATTAGCATCAGGTACATATTTCTTAAGCAGTGAAACATGAAACACATTATGTACAGTCATAAGTGCAGGTAATGTAAGCATGTATGCAACTAGCCCAATCCTTTCTAGGATCTCAAATGGCCCACAAAATCTTGCTGCCAACTTGGCGTAACTTCCCAGCTTTAGGGAACTCCTGTTAGTTTTCACTTTCAGGAAAACATGGTCACCCACTTTGAATTATCTATGGCTTCTATTACTATCAGCGTAACTTTTCTGCCTATCATGGGCTGCTTTCAGATTCCGTTTAATTTTTATCATTTGATCTTCCATCTCTTTGAGCAGTTCAGGCCCAACTACTACTCGGTCAACTAGATTATTCCATCTCACTGGAGTGTTGCACTTTCTTCCACAAAGCGCTTCGAATGGGCTCATATTCAATGATGCATGATACCCATTATTGTAGGCGAATTCTACCAATGCAAGTAGTCTTCCCACCTTGATGGTTTATCCATCACATACATTCTCAGCATGTCTTCTATTACTCTGTTCACTCTCTATGTCTGTCCATCAGACTCGGGATGATACGTTGTGCTAAAGTTCAGATTCATTATGAATCCCTTAAACAATCCTTTCCATAACTTCGAGGTGAATTTTGGGTCCCTATCAGACACAATTGTCTTAGGAATTCCATGCAAGCATGCAACTTCTTTTAAGAAGATATCAGCAACATCTGCTACCCTGTGGGTGGTTTTTTAGTGGAATAAAATGGGGAGCTTTAGTAAGCTTGTCCACCACCACCATGATTGAATCATGTTGCTTGCTTGTTCTAGGTAGTCTGGTGATAAAATCCATTATTACCACGTCCCATTTCCATTCAGGAATAGGTAAAGGCTACAGCAACCCTGCTGGGTGCCTATGCTCAGCCTTAACCTTCTGGCACTCCATACATCTGGCGATGTATTCAACGATTTCTTTCTTCAAACCCGGCCAAAAATAATGGCTTTTGACTGCTACCATAGTCTTCTGATATCCAGGATGTCCAGCATAAGCCACGTTATGCATCTCCTTTAGAATTGCCAGATTCAATTCTCAGACGTTGGGTACATACACTTTGTTTTTATATAGAAGTAAACCATCAGTCCCCAAGGTATAAATTTCCTGGGTTTGTGGTCTCTCACTCTGCTGTAGCTTTGCTACAAGACCTCTGTATTACAAATTAGTATTTGCAGCTTCCAAAATTTTGTCTTTCATCTCAGTTCTATACATGCTAATGGTTGTAGCATGTAATTTGTGCACTTTCCTGCTGAGTGCATCAGCCACCTTATTTTCTTTCCCTTTGATATGATTGATATCAAAGTCATATTCGCACAGAAACTCCAACCATCTAATTTTCTTGGCATTAAAGGTCGGCTGATCAAATAAATATTTCAGACCGTTATGGTCTATTCTCCATTTCCCATGAGGTAATGTCTCCATTTCCTCAGGGCATGGACGATTGCTGCCAACTCTAAATCGTGAGTGGCATAATTCTTCTCATGCTCCTTCAAATTTAGGGATTCATAACAAACTACAAATCCCTCTTGGCTAAGAACTCCTCCCAGCCCCTCCTTACACGCATATGTGCACACTACATAATCCTTATTTGGATCTGCAATCTTCAGGATTGGAGCACTAGTTGGCAGCTGTTTCAATCGCTGGAAGCTGCTCTCGCATTCTTCAATCCATTGGAACTTCTTCTCCTTCCTTTTCAAGGAAGTGATAGAATGAACGATCTTTAAGAATCCGGCTATGAACCTCCTATAGTAGCCCACCAGACCCATAAAAGATCTAATTTCTGCCACATTCCTTGGCGCTGGCCATTCTCGAATGGCCTGTACCTTCTAAGGATCCACAGTGATCCCTTCCTTTGATATAATGTGTCCCAAGTAATGGATCTGCCTTTGATAAAAAGAGAACTTGCTCAGTTTTGCGTACATTTGGTGTTCTCTCAACACCTGGAGCACCATTCTCATGTGTTTCTCATGTTCTTCCTCTGTCTTGGAATACACCAAGATATCATCTAGGAAGACTATGAAAAACTTGTCCAAATAATTTCTGAACACTCCATTCATTAAGCACATGAAAACAGCAGCCGCGTTGGACAACCCAAACGGCACCACCGTGAACTCATAATGATCGTACCTTGTTCTAAAGGAGGTCTTGTTGATGTCCTCATCCTTTATTCTCACTTGGTGATATCCGGATCTGAGGTCTATTTTTGAAAATATTTTTTCATCCTTCAACTGATCAAAAAGATCATCAATCCTTGGCAGAGGATACTTGTTCTTGACAGTGACCTTATTCAACTGTCGAAAATCAATGCACAGTCTCAGCGTCCCATCTTTATTCTTCATGAATAGAACCGTGGCTCCCCACGGTGACACACTGGGGTGAATGTAACCTTTCCTTAGTAGCTCTTTGAGATGCAGTTGCAACTCTTTCAGCTCTAGCGTACTCATTCTATAAGGAGCCTTCGAGACCGGAGCTTCTTCAGGCATCACATTTATAGAAAAATTGATGTCCCTCTACAGAGGTAGTCCAGGTACCTCCTGAAATACATCCTTGAACTCTTTGAGTACCTCGTGATCTTCTAGATTCGAAACTACATCCCAGGATGCTTTTTCCACCCGAGCTGCATATAATTGACAGTCTTTTCGGTAACATTTCTTCAGCTGTGTGACTGAGATTTCCCTAACAGCCACGGCTCTGGGAATTCCTTGGACTGTTATCGGATTTCCCTCTTCGTTCAGGCAGGTAAACATCTTGTTACGGCAATCCAGAAGGGCATCGTGTTGGTCCAACCAGTCCATCCCAATTAAGCAATTGTATGAGCCTAAAGGCAGAATGTTCAATTCAGCCTTAGTGCTCATTCCTTTCATGTCCACTGAATAGGACTTAACCAATTCAGTGACCTTCCTCTTGGTCCCTATGGCCAACTACACTAACCAAGACTTCTCATGTTTGCTTCTCGTTAGATGCAAACTTTCCACCACTCTAGGATCTACATAACTATGGCTAGCCCCTGAATCAATTAAAATAACAAGTGGTCGGTTGTTGATCATACCTTCCACTTCAATCATGTGCGATTGAAATTCTGCTTGCTTGTTGTCCACCGCTGCATAGATCCTTGGCATTCTACTGCCCATATTCTCCACTATTTTAGCTTGCTGAACAATATTGACAGTTCTTGCTTTGTCTTTTCTGTGGGGGCAGTCTCTGTACCTATGATTCCCTTTACCACCCCAACACTCCATAGGTGGCGGTCTTGGCACCTTCTCACTCACTTCAACTTTCCTTGGCTCTCTAAAAGATCACTGTCCCCAAGGACTGTTTCTGAAAAAGGGAGGCTTGTTTCCCTTCTACCTCTGTTCCTTCTTAAACTTCCTTTGATCATTCCAAGCCTTCTGAAGGATAGGCTTTTCTCCTTGTTGTTCATACAAGCATTTCACCCTTCGTATGGTTTCTTCCATGGTCTTAGGATCGTCATATTGAATCTTGTCACTCATGGAAGGTGGAAGTCCAGTCACATATCTCTGAATCTTGACAGCCTCATCTTTGATGAATGGAACATACTTCAGTAGTTCTAGAAAACTTCATTCATACACATCAATAGTCATGTTTCCTAGCTTGAGTTCGAAGAACTCCTTCATCTTTATGTCATAGTATCTTTTAGTCAGGTATTTCTTCTCGAAATACCTCTTAAATTCCTTCCAAGTAACCTCTTTCTCTCTGATGTGATGCACCTGCCCAAACTGATCCCACCACATCGATGCTTTTCCTTTCAGTTGGCACATTGCAATTCTTCCTTCTGCATGGGTGGAATAATTCTGCAGTTGGAGATATTTCTTCATGCCAAGAAGACATGTCTCAGTATCTTCCTCTTTCTTATGTTCTCCATCAAATGTTGGAGGTTTAATCTTGTTCATCTCCCCTTTCAATTCCTCCTTTCCAAATTTTTGATGTTTTCTGGTAGGGGATGGGCTTGAACTACTGTGTGTCTTCCTGTCAGAATGTCTTTGGGAGCGACTAAGATGTCGGCTACCACTCCTCAACCTACTTCTTCTCCCATGGGTTCTGCGACTCTTCGTTTTACTTGAGTCTCTTCCCTTCTCGAGTTTCTTCTCTATTCTTTCCAGGATCTTCAAAAATTTTTAGTTTAATTCACCCTGTCGATCCCTGACTTTCATGAGCTTTCGACTATCAGCTAGGCGAGCCTTGGCCTCTCTTTGCAATCCTTCAATGATTTTCATTATGTGTCCTTCCTTATCCTTCTCTTTTCCATGCCCATTGGAGTTCAATCCTTCGAATCCCAGGTTGAAATCCTTTCCTTCATATTCGTCTTCTGTTTCGGGGGTAATTCGCACCTTTCCCCACTCCATACTCGACGTTGGTTAACTAGACTCCTGACCTCCAATGAACTCTACACATGCACTATGCAATTAATTAAAAGTTTTTCAGATCATTAAACCTTCAGGAACAATCCTCAACATTTATATTGCAGTACGAACAAAACAAAAGACATTTCTATTCAAATAATTTTTTTTAGCTCTCGTTCGACTCTACAATGTTTGAGTTTTCAAAACTTTCATTTTCGGCACTTAGGGATTTCGGGACTTCGGGTTTCGGGGTTTCCAACTTGCTATTCTTTCCAATCCCTGACTTCCAAAATTTCGATTTACGTTACCCTCCTGGCCCACATAGTATAGTTGTCACCCACAACTACAGTGGCACATGGCACGTTAATGAGGTCCCACGTTGCTTTTTAACGACGTAATCGGTTCCATCACTCTCGCCTTTCTTCATTCCGATGTGATCGCGGGTCATGATCATGGTTCAAATAAACGCAGTGCCTCCTTGTATTTCACGCTTCGGTGCTACATTAATGTCAAACCATTCAGCTTTGCAACCGCTGAACCCCGATAGGGCTAGCGACCAGCCAATAGGGACAAATCCCTACAGGGTTAGCAAATGGCCAATGAGAACAGGCCCCGTCACATGGTTAAGTGGAGTATAGGTGGCAGAGGGAAAATGTGGCATGGTAGACAACAGGATAGGAGGGGGCCCCATTTCACACGCCACAATATTATGGACCACCCCCCCCCATTAAAGGCAGAATGGCAAGGGGGTCTGGAATTCACCTGAGCATCGTTGATCAAGGTGAATTAATCTCAACCATTCGAGAGTTGCACGTTCGATTCCGGACGACCCCCCCCCCGCCCCCCACCGCTAAAGGCAGTACAACAAGGGGGCTTTGGAATGAAACCTCAACCATAGATCTGGGTGGGTGGACTCTTGCCATCCATATTTGCTCGTTACTTATATTAATCCGCATTCACGCCCCAACTTAAATACAACATCTCTTCCTCACATCTAATGGTTGTTATAGACCTGAAGATTCCCTGAAGGAATCTCATCCGTTCATAGAGACTTAGCCACATGCTAACGTCTCGACATTATGGGTCGGGATTTATAAAGGTGAGAGCCCGAGTTCTTGTCAACGGAACTCCCGAATCCCTGATCCCTGATTTCCTGAAACATGTAATCTCTCGACACGTGGCCTTCCCAAATCGGACGATCCACGACTGCTTCGGGGTTTCCACCATGGAAAGTCTCGATCCCTTGTTACCAAGACTCCCGATATCGCGATTCCCGATTTCCCAAAATGGGAAATCTCACGACACGTGGCCTCCGTCATTCGGACGGTGTAGATCTATTTCAGGGCTTTTGCCCCTATTCACTAGGGTTTTAACCCTTGGGTATCTCCTAACAGATCCAACGACTGTCAGGTTTTCCAACCAATATCTGGTGGCTTAGATGGTTCCTAACTAATTCAGGATTTTGCGTATCGCGATTTCCGCACTCTTGTGCAATTCCAAAGGGCTTTAAAACCTGTGCACACTTTCCATATCTAACGGTCACGAGGGTTCGCCTTCCCTGCCGAACAGATCAAACATCTCCTACACTTATGGTGTGGAGTCCTCTCTCCCTGTAGACTTATACCACACTGGTTGCGGTTTCATAACGCCGCTATACCTCCTGAGCTTAAAAACTCGTCAAGTAACTCCTTGACACTTTGGAGCACACCGGGGTCCAAAATTGACCTTCCAGACCCAATTTCCCTTCGCATTCTCAGTCCAAAGACCACTCCACTGGCCCATCTAGTCTCAGTGTCGAAACCTTGGCTTTGATACCAAACTATAGCGCCCCTTTTATGGCTACCAAGGTTTAATCGCTATTAAGAGAAGGTTATAACACCACTCTATACATAACTCATACAGGTATTATAGAATCCACATGCATTTAAACAAATAAACTCATTTAAGCACAGAGTAAAACATATTAGTTACTACTATAATTAACAATCCATAGCATTCCATCTTAATTCATATACACAGTGGAAATCATGATAACATAAGCAATGGAGTCATGCAAAACATGATTAAAAAATAATCAGATACTTATCTTTTAACAGTGGTAGAATCCACAAACCAAGTGCAGGCCTTCCACAAACCTCCCAGCCTTAGACCACACTACTCATCAGCTCAAAAGTGGGTCACCCTCGGGTTGGGACTAAGCTCCACCCCAAGACAAGGAATCCTAGGCTAGCCTGAGGTTATAGGGAAATAGCAGACAACCACAAGAAAGGGATTCTCTCCAAGGAACCTCCCACGTTCACTACCCACAGACCCTCATTCCCCACATGCCTATTCCACCCCAAGAGTATACGCCTTCTCTATCACTTGGACAGTCCTTCGGCTGCTAATATCCCTTGCCTTGGGTTATAGGAACAGGCCAGACTAGAAGCCTCCAGGCTCTAAGGTAGCTACAGGGTTCCTTCTAGGAGTTCTCTCCTTCCTCTTCGCACTCTCTCACCTGGAGGGAGTCCATCATAGGTCCAACAACCTGTTCTTCCAACTTCAACCACCTCTCTCACCTGGAGAGAGTGTTGTACAAACTGGCCAACAACCACTCAGGATCAACCACTACACGTCCACCACCATCCATGGGAATCCAGACACTAACACCCCAAGGAATCTCCAGACAGGTGCAACAACATAGCCAGGTTTAGTAGGAATGGAACACTTTTGTTTTCTCAATTTGGCAACACAGGATAGACTCACCCTCTGGATTCTCAGGGATCCGTGATGAGTCTTCCACGTAGGGGTCGATTCAAACTCCCTAGTTTAGAAGAAGGGGTGTACCAATTTTTCAGAACTAAACACAGACTCTTCCCCCCAATCCACGAAGGCTTCTCGTTCAGGGAATATACACACCGGTAGGATTCAGATTGGTAGTACTATCCAGGGCTCCATACGCATTCAGACAATCGGGTAGAATGGGCGAGGAACCCTTCTCACGTCTCACCTTGGTCATTTTATTCGCATGCGTCAGGGTTGACACTTGTCACCCATGAAACTACATGCATTCCACTAGCATGCATCTCCCGTGTACGTTCTCCCTTGCAAGAAACTTAGGATAAAACATAAAAGGCACATGTCTTTTGGGATAATATTAAAATATTGTTCCTAGGCTTAAGCCCCCTAGACTTAGCCCCTAGGCTCAACACTTAGCCCCTTTTCCCCTTCCAGCCCCTAATTCCTTGCCCACTCTGTGGATGCTTAGTCCCCCTTCATTCATTCATCGTGGTCGGTCTACACATGGCGGTGTTTATATTTTATTTATTGTTCTGCGTGATTACATATACAACAACAAGCTCTTGGCCTTCAACACTCAGGATCCCTATCCTAACAAGAAGATAAGCCTCTAGCTTATAAAAACATGGCTCACCAGCCTATAAAACATAATTACAATTCCTTACAGAACATGGTTTACAATGGGGCTCGGCCTTGGGGACACTACAATCCCCCTCCCCTTATTTTACGACTGTCCTCAGTTCAACTTTACACAGCATATGCAAGCTTTTCAAAAACTTTCAAAAGATGCGGGTACTCTACCCACATAACATATGCATGCTCCCATGTTGCGTCCTCAGGACCATACCAGGTCCACTGGACCTTTACAAGCTCTATGGCTCGATTTCGGAGCTATTTTCTTTTCTTGTCCAATATGCGCATAGGATGCACTTGCAGGACACCTTCTGGTTCCACTTGAATCACATCCCAATCGATAACATGATTAGCATCAGGTACATATTTCTTAAGTAGTGAAACATGAAACACATTATGTACAATCATAGATCCAGGTAATGCAAGCATGTATGCAACCGGCCCAATCCTTTCTAGGATCTCAAATGGCCCACAAAATCTTGCTGCCAACTTGGCGCAACTTCCCAGCTTTAGAGAACTCTTGTTAGTTTTCACTTTCAGGAAAACATGGTCACCCACTTTGAATTCTCTATGGGTTCTGTTACTATCAGCGTAACTTTTATTCCTATTCTAGGCAGCTTTCAGATTCCATTTAATTGTTATCATTTGATCTTCCATCTCTTTGAGCAATTCAGGCCCAACTACTACTCTGTCAGCTAGATTATTCCAGCTCACTAGAGTGTTGCACTTTCTTCCATAAAGTGCTTCGAATGGGATCATCTTCAATGATGCATGATACCCATTATTGTAGGTGAATTTTACCAAATGCAGGTAGTCTTCCCACCTTGATGGTTTATCCATCATATACATTCTTAGCATGTCTTCTATTACTCTATTCACTCTCTCTGCATGTCAAATCAGATTCAGGATGATATGTTGTGCTAAAGTTCAAATTCATTCTGAATCCCTTAAACAGTGCTTTCCAGAACTTCGAGGTGAATTTTGGGTCCCTATCAGACACAATTGTCTTAGGAATTCCATGAAAGCGTGCAACTTCTTTTAAGAAGATATCAACAACATCTGCTACCCTATGGGTGGTTTTCAGTGGAATAAAATGGGCATCTTTAGTAAGCTTGTCCACCACCACCATGATTGAATCGTGTTTCTTTCTTGTTCTAGGTATTCTCGTGATAAAATCCATTGTTACGATGTCCCATTTCTATTCAGGAATAGGAAAAGGCTGCAGCAACCCTGCTGGGTGCCTATGCTCAGCCTTAACCTTCTAGCACTCCATACATCTGGCGATGTATTCAACGATTTATTTCTTCAAACCCAGCCAAAAATAATGGCTTTTGACTGTTGCCACAGTCTTTTGATATCCAAGATGTCCAGCATAAGCCACATTATGCATCTCCTTTAGAATTGCTAGCTTCAATTCTTGGACATTGGGTACATACACTCTGTTTTTATACAGAAGTAAACCATCAGTCCCCAAGGTGTAACTTTCTTGGGTTTGTGGTCTCTCACTCTGTTGTAGCTTTGCTACAAGACCTTTGTACTGCAAATCAGTATTTTCATCTTCCAAAATCCTGTCTTTCATCTCAGTTTTGTACATGCTAATGGCTGTAGCATGTAATTTGTGCAATTTTCTGCTGAGTGCATCAGCCACCTTATTTTCTTTCCCTTTTATATGCTTGATATCAAAGTCATATTCGCACAGAAACTCCAGCCATCTAATTTGCATGGAATTTAAGGTCGGTTGATCAAATAAATATTTCATAGCGTTATGGTCTATTCTCAACTCGAATCTCTTTCCCATGAGGTAATGTCTCCATTTCCTCAGGGCGTGTACGATTGCTGCTAGCTCTAAATCATGAGTGGCATAATTCTTCTCATGCTCCTTCAACTTTCGGGATTCATAACAAACTACAAATCCCTCTTGGCTGAGGACTCCTCCCAGCCCCTCCTTACATGCATCTGTGCACACTACGTAATCCTTATTTGGATCTGCAATCTTCATCATTGGAGCACTAGTTAGTAGTTGTTTCATCACTGGAAGCTGCTATCCCATTCTTCAGTCCACTGGAACTTCTTCTCCTTCCTTTGCAAGGAAGTGATAGAATGAGCGATCTTTGAGAATCTGACTATGAACCTCCTATAGTAGCCCACCAGACCCATAAAAGATCTAACTTCTACCACATTCCTTGGAGCTGTCCATTCTCGAATGGCCTATACCTTCTCAGGATCCACAGTGATCCCTTCCTTTGATATAATGTGTCCCAAGTAATGGATCTGCCTTTGATAAAAAGAGCACTTGCTCAGTTTTGCGTACATCTCGTGTTTTCTCAGCACCTAGAGCACCATTCTCAGGTGTTTCTCATGTTCTTCCTCTGTCTTGGAATACACCAAGATATCGTCCAGGAAGACTATGACAAACTTGTCCAAATAATTTACGAGCACTCCATTCATTAAGCACATGAAAACAGTAGGCATGTTGGACAGCCCAAACGGCACCACCGTGAACTCATAATGACCATACCTTGTTCTAAAGGTGGTCTTTCTGATGTCCTCATCCTTTATTCTCACTTGGTGATATCCGGATCTGAGGTCTATTTTTGAAAATATTTTTGCATCCTTCAACTGATCAAAAAGATCATCAATCCTTGGCAGAGGATACTTGTTCTTGATAGTGACCTTATTCAACTGTTTAAAATCAATGCACAGTCTAAGTGTCCCATATTTCTTCTTCACGAATAGGACTGGGGCTCCCCACGGTGACACACTAGGGTGAATGTAACCTTTCTTTAATAGCTCTTCGAGCTACAATTGCAACTCTTTTAGCTCTGGCGTACTCATTCTATAAGGAGCCTTCGAGACTGGAGCTACTCCATCCATCACATTTATAGAAAAATCGATGTCCCTCTTTGGAGGTAGTCCAGGTACCTCCTGAAATACATCCTTGAACTCTTTGAGTACCTCATGATATTCCGGATTCGAGACTACATATCGGGATGCTTCTTCCACCTGAGCTGCATATAATTGACAGCCTTTTCGGTAACATTTCTTCAGCTGCATGGCTGAGATTTCCCTAACAGCCATGGCTCTGGGAATTCCTTGGACTGTTACCAGATTTCCCTCTTTGTTCAGGAGGGTAAACCTGTTGTTACAACAATCTAGAAGGGCATGGTGTTGGTCCAACCAGTCCATCCCAATTAAGCAATTGTATGAGCCTAAAGGTAGAATGTTCAATTCATCCTTAGTGCTCATTCCTTTCATGTCCACTGAACAGGACTTAACCAATTCAGTGACCTTCCTCTTGGTCCCTGTGGCCAATTGCAATAACCAAGACTTCTCATGTTTGCTTCTCGTTAGATGCAAAATTTCCACCACTCTAGGATCTACATAACTATGGCTAGCCCTTGAATCAATTAAAATAACAAGTTGTCAGTTGTTGATCGTACCTTCTACTTCAATCATGTGCGATTGAAATTATGCTTACTTGTTGTCCAGGGCTGCGTAGATCCTCGGCATTCTTCTACCCATATCCTCCACTGTTTTAGCTTGCTAAACAGTATGGACATTTCTTGCTTTGTCTTTTTTGTGGGGGTAGTCTCTGTACCTATGATTCCCTTTACAACCCCAACACTCCATAGGTGGCGGTCTTGGCACCTGCTCACTCCCTTCAACTTTCCTTGGCTCTCTAAAAGATGACTGTCCCCAAGGACTATTTCTGAAAAAGGGAGGCTTATTTCCCTTCTACCTTTGTTCCTTCTTAAACTTCCTCTGATCATTCCAAGCCTTCCGAAGGATAGGATTTTCTCCTTGTTGTTCATACAAGCATTTCACCCTTCGTATGGTTTCTTCCATGGTCTTAGGATCGTCATATTGAATCTTGTTACTCGTGGAAGGTGGCAGTCCACTCAGATATCTCTGAATCTTGACATCCTCATCTTTGATGAATGGAACATACTTCAGTAGTTCTAGAAAGCTTCATTCATACACATCAATAGTCGTGCTGCCTATCTTGAGTTCAAAGAACTCCTTCATCTTTTTGTCATAGTACATTTTAGCCAAGTATTTCTTCTTGAAATACCTCTTAAATTCCTTCCAAGTGACCTCTTTCTTTATGATGTGCTGCACCTGCACAAATTGATCCCACCACATGGATGCTTTTCCTTTCAGTTGGTACATTGCAATTCTTCCTTCTGCATGGGCAGAATAATTCTGCAGTTGGAAATATTTCTTCATGACAAGAAACCATGTCTTGGAATCTTCCTCTTTCTTATGTTCTCCATCGAATGTTGGAGGTTTAATCTTGTTCATCTCCCCTTTCAGTTCAACCTTTCCAAATTTTCGATGTTTTCTTGTAGGGGATGGGCTTGAACTACTGTGTGTCTTCCTGTCAGAATGTATTTGGGAGCGACTAAGATGTCAGCTACCACTCCGTGACCTACTTCTTCTCCCATGGGTTCTGCGACTCTCTGACATACTTGAGTCTCTTCCCTTCTCGAGTTTCTTCTCTATTCTTTCCAGGCTCTTCAAAAATTTTAAGTTTAATTCACCATGTCGATCCCTGACTTTCATGAGCTTTCGACTATCAGATCGGAGAGCCTTGGCCTCTCTTTGCAATCCTTCAATGATTTTCATTATGTGTCCTTCCTTATCTTTCTCTTTTCCATGCCCATTAGAGTTCAATCCTTTGGATCCCAGGTTGAAATCCTTTCCTTCCTGTTCATCTTCTTTTTTGGGGGTAATTCGGACCTTTCCCCACTCTATACTCGACGTTGGTTAGCTGGAGTCCTAACCTCCGTTGAACTCTACACACGCACTGTGCAATTAATTCAAAGTTTGTCAGATCATTAAACCTTCAGGAACAATCCTCAACATTTATAAGCCAGTACGAACAAAACAAAAGAAATTTCGATTCAAATAAGTTTTCTGAGCTCTCGTTCGGCTCTGCAATTTTTAGGTTTTCAAAACTTTCATTTTCGTCACTTCGTGATTTCAGGACTTCGGGTTTCGGGGTTTCAGACTTGATTTTATTTCCAGCCCCCGACTTCTAAAATTCCAATTTACGTTACCCTTCGGGCCCACATAGTAAAGTGGTCACCCACAACTATGGTGGCACATGGCACGTTAATGAGGTCCCACGTCGCTTTTTAACAACGTCATTGGTTCCACCACTCTCACCTTTCTCCGTTCCCATGTGATCGTGGGTCATGATCATGGTTCAAATAAATGCAGTGCCTCCTTGTATTTCGTGCCTTGGCCCTACAATAATGTCAAACCATTCGGCTTTGCAACCGCCGAACCCCGACAAGGCTAGCGACCGACCAATAGGGACAAATCCCTACAGGGTTAGCAAATGGCCAATGAGAACAGACCCCGTCACATGGTTAAGTGGAGTACAGGTGGAAGAGGGAAAATGTGGCATGGTAGACAACAAGACAGGAGGGGGCCCCATTTCTCACGCCACACTATTCTGAAACCCCCCCCCATTAAAGGCAGAATGGGAAGGGGGTCCAGAATTCACCTGAGCACCGTTGATCAAGGTGAATTAATCTCAACCATTC
>ML782492.1:177402-196350 GCA_009831015.1 Picea engelmannii | reverse complement strand
CCCCCCCACCGCTAAAGGCAGTATAGCAAGGGGGCTTTGGAATGAAGCCTCAGCCGTAGATCTGGGTGGGTGGACTCTGGCCGTCCAGATCTGCTCGTTACTTATCTTAATCCACATTCAAACCACAACTTAAAGTCAGCATCTCTTCCTCACATATAATAGTCGTTACAGACCCGGAGATTCCCCTAAGGAATCTCATCCGTTCATCGGGACTTAGCCACATGCTAATGTCTCGACATTATGGGTCAGGATTTATCAAGGCGAGAGCCCGAGTTCTTTTCAACGAAACTCCCAAATCCCCAATCCCTGATTTCCCGAAATGGGTAATCTCTTGACACGTTCCCTTCTCAAATCAGACGATCCATGACTGCTTCAGGGTTTCCACCATGGAAAGTCTCGATCCATTGTTACCAAGACTCCCGATATCGCGATTCCCGATTTCCCAAAATGGGAAATCTCACGACACGTGGCCTCCGTCATTCGGACGGTGTAGATCTATTTCGGGGCTTTCGCCCCTATTCACTCGGGTTTTAACCCTCGGATATCTCCTGACAGATCCAACGGCTGTCGGGTTTTCCAGCCGAGATCTGGCGGCTCAGACGGTTCCTAACTAATTCAGGATTTTGTGTATCGCGATTTCCACACTCCTGTGCAATTCCAAAGGGCTTTAAACCCTATGCACACTTTCCATATCTAACGGTCACAAGGGTTCACCTTGCATCCTAAATAGATCCTAAAGCTCCTACACTTATGGTGTGGAGTCCTCTCTCCCTATGGACTTATACCACACTGGTTGCGGTTTCATAACGTCGCTATACAACCTAAGCTTAAAAACTTGTCAAGTAACTCCTTGACACTTTGGATCACACTGGGGTCCGAAATTGACCTTCCAGACCCAATTTCCCTTCGCATTCTCGGTTCAAAGATTGCTCCACTGGCCCATCTGGTCTTAGTGTGGAAACCTTGGCTCTGATACCAAACTGTAGCGCCCCTTTTCTGGCTACCAAGGTTTAATCCCTATTAAGAGAAATTTATAACACCACTCTATACATAACTCATACAGCTATTATAGAATCCACACGCATTTAAACAAATAAACTCATTTAAGCACAGAGTAAAACATATTATTTACTGCTATAATTAACAATCCATAGCATTCCATCTTAATTCATATACACAGTGGAAATCATGATAACATAAGCAGTGGAGTCATGCAAAACATGATTAAAACATAATTAGATACTTATCTCTTAACAGTGGTAGAATCCACCAACCAAGTGCAGGCCTTCCACGAACCTCCCAGCCTTAGACCACACTACTCATCAGCTCAATAGTGGGTCACCCCCGAGCTGGGACTAAGCTCCACCCCAAGACAAGAAATCCTAGGCTAGGCTGAGGTTAGAGGGAAACAACACACAACCACAAGAAATGGATTCTCTCCAAGGAACCTCCCACGCTCACTGCCCAAAGACCCTCATTCCCCACATACATGTTCCACACCAGGAGTATACACCTTCTCTGTCACCTAGATAGTCATTCGGCTGCTAATCTCCCTTGCCTTGGGTTACAGGAATAGTCCAGACCGGAAGTATCCAGTCTCTAAGACAGCTACAGGGTTCCTTCCAAGAGTTCTCTCCTTCCCCTGCACACTCTCTCACCTGGAGGGAGTCGCTCATAGGTCCAACAACTTGTTCTTCCAACTTCAACCACCTCTCTCACCTAGAGAGAGTGTTCTACAAACTGGCCAACAACCACACAGGATCAACCATTACATGTCCACCACCATCCACGGGAATCCAGACACGAACACCCCAGGGCAGCTCCAGACAGGCGCAATAGTATAACCAAGTTTAGTAGGAATGGAACACATTCGTTTTCTCAATTTGGCAACATGGGATAGACTCGCCCTTTGGATTCTCATGGATGCATGACGAGTCATCCACGTAGGGGTCGATTCAAACTCCCCGGTTTAGAACAGAGAACGGGTGTACCAATTTTCTAGAACCAAACACAAACTCTTCCCCCCAATCCACGCAGGCTTCTTGTTCAGGGAATATACACACCGGTTTCGTCAAAGCCAGACACAGACTTTTTTGGATCACAGGGATCCACAAAGGTCTCTGTAGGAGTCGGGTTGGTAGTACTATCCAGGGCTCCGTACGCGTTCAGACAATTGGGTAGAATGGGGGAGGAACCCTTCTCACGGCTCATCTTGTCCGTTTTATTCACATGCGTCAGGGTTGACACTTGTCACCCATGAAACTGCATGCATTCCACCAGCACGCATCTCCCTTATACGTTCTCCCTTTCCAGACACTTAGGATAAAACATAAAATGCACATGTCTTTTGGGATAATATTAAAATATTGTTCCCAGGCTTAAGCCCCCTAGGCTTAGCCCCTAGGCTCAACACTTAGCCTCTTTTCCCCTTCCAACCCCTAATTCCTTGCCCACTCTGTGGATGCTTAGTCCCCCTTCACTCATTCATTATGGTCAGTCTGCACATGGCGGTGTTTATATTTTATTGATTGTTCTGCGTGATTACATATACAACAGTAAGATCCTGGCCTTCAACACTCAGTCTCCTTGGCCTAACAAACACATAAGCCTCCAGCTTATAAAAACTTGGCTCACCAACCTATAAAACATAATTACAATTCCTTACAGAACATGGTTTACAATGGGGCTCGACCTTGGGGACACTACACTTATGATGAGTTTGTGTTTTTAATCCCAATTGCTTAACCAATTCTTCTAAGATTAGATTAGATTGAGACCCACTGTCAATTAATGTGTCTATCTTAGTGTGTCGCATGATTACCCTTATATGAAACAAGTCGCTTCTACAATCAATTCCTTCACCAATTTTACCTGTCATACCAACCAATGAGATCTTTGATTCATCACCTGAATCAGATCCCAAGTCTGTGGGTTTTGTTGTCGTTGCCACTGTTTGCATTCCCTTATTTTCTTTGAACCACTTTGGCCTCTTCTCAGGATGCAACTTCCAACATCTATCCTCATCATGTCCCTCTCTCTTGCAATGCTTGCAAGAGGGCTTTCCTTCCTTCCTCATCACTGTATTTGCATTCTTGCCATGCCTTTTCCTCTTGTCCTCTTTCCTTGAAGATGATGATTCCCCTGACACACCTGCTTTTCCTACTTCAATATACATTGCTTAAACAGAAACCTCATCAAGGTTAGTAGGTCCAAACATGAAAACAGTGTTCCTAATATGCGCAGGTAAACCTCCTATATACTTCATAAGAGTTTCTTGTGTTTGTAAAGGGATATCTAACATTAATGTCATTTTTCGAAATCCATCGATGTATTCTTGCACTGTTTGTCCTTTTCTTAGTTTTAAATATTTCCATTCAATTAATGCTTATTCTTTATAACCCAAAGGATAGAATTGTTTCCTAAGTGCAGAAATGAAACTCTTCTATGATGGAAATACCTTACCCACTTGTTGCGTTCCATTTTGCAACCTGCTTTGCCACTAGATGAGAGTTGTACCTGGAAGTCTCAAAGACGCCAACTTGATTTGTGTGGCCTCATATTTGATCTATTGCACACTGCAGTAAACCTCCATCTACCTGATCCAATTGTCAAGTTTCTCTGCATTTACTTCACCATCATATATGGGCAACTAAAATTTAACATCAAGTTTTAACAATGGCATTTCATTCTTATGCTTATAAACATTTTTCTTTCCATTAGATTTAGAACTTGAACCTGAAGAAGAAGGAGAAGAAGGAGGTGATGATGGAGGTGAAGGAGGAATCTGAGAATAATCCTCTTCCTCTTCACTTTTTCCCTTTGAAAATTCACCCAAAACTGGTCTCTTTCGTTCCAAGTAATCCTCGTACAAAACTTTCACTATCTCCGACATAACAAGGAAAGTTTTTCGGAACTCTTTCTTATCCTGAGAAAGCCCCTCTTCCGATGCCATATTCTCGCTATGGGAAGCTCTCTTTCTCAATCCAATTAATGGATTCTCTGCAACAAGCTCGCCTTCACCATGCTGTAGCTTTTCCCTGGTTAGCATGCAAAACTCAAATCCAAATGTCAACTAGCTTTGATACCACTTGATCCGTAGGATCTTTTAATGACTATGGTTGAGTTTTTTAATTGCATGTGTTAATTAACCCTTTTAAGAAGCTTAATGAAAGAATTGGGAAATAAGAGGAATTATGATAGCCATATACACATATGCAGATCTGAAATGAAGTAATAAACAACAAACCATGGCAAGAGAATTGATAACGGAGTTGGGCACAACGTTGCCTACGTCTCTAGGCCTTTGTCTCTGTGGGGAAGGCTTCTTTATTTCTATTCAAAAGATAAAAATTACATCACAACAGTGCCAATTGGCTATAAGACTGATCTAGTCATGTTCTTCCAGATCTCTAGAACCCAACAAAGAAAACAACACGCAAAATGGATGTCCGGAGCTCCCAGAAATGGCCCGCAAGCGTCTGTTCCTCAATAGCTTCCCTGCATAAAAATGGCTTTGGCTTGGCCTCATTTCAGCATAACTCTGCTCTAAATGTCCCCCATGGCCTCAAACAGGCCTATTTTTTATAGATCTGAAGTTGGTTATCGATCCCAAACTTCCTCCCAAAATTTGGCCTACAAAAATGCCCAATATCTCCCAAAAATGGATAAAATCCATCATTAACAGGCATAGAAATCAAATAAAAATAAAAACCAATATACAAAAACCCACTTTTTGTATAAAAATAGGGCCTATCCCCTTAGACTGTGCATGCGCCCCCTTGGCAGGGTCATATGGGGCCATGTGGTCGAGTGCTAGCCCCTCGGGCTATGCACTGGCCCTTCCCATACTCGCCAGCTCTTGGTCCTGAGGCATCGACATAGGTCCACGGGCTATCAACCATAACCCCTGTGCACCCTGTTCGGATTAGGTCTGGGTCACATGGGATCCACCAAGATCCATGTCCTGGTCCCTATCTACCAACTCCCGCGCAATCTGGTGCCACGCCCTTGGGTGTATGGGTGACCACGGTCGAAATTATGGGCTGGGGCTAAGCCCCAGCCCTTTCCGCCTCCAACTATTCTTTGCAACAAACTTAAATATATTGTTTGCCACATGACTATTAAGTCACACCAGTGGAGCGGGTGGTTAGCTCAGTCTTTTCCCATAATTTTACACAACCCGAAAGCCAACCACAGGGTGCCATGTGGCAGCCCATGACTGGGCCACGTGGCACCTCTCCAACCAATCAGACAATTCCACTTGTTGAGCACTGGATGGTTCATGTATCTACCATGTACCCTGCCACCTGTCACCATACCTGCCCAGTCATCCATGCCATGTCAGCCTGTGCCACGTGTCACCCTTACAGTGGTGACACGTGTCACCCTTTGACTGGTCCAACTGTACCTATCATATGTTCCATCACCTGCCACATGTCATCACCAGAAGCTGCCAGGTAAGCTGTGTAGTCGTACAACCTATAAAGTCATCCTGCCACATGGCACTGTACGGATTGTACAGTCACCCATTTTTTTTTTTGCCTGTTTGGGTTTTCGAACATAATGCGATATCTTTCGCATACGAAGCCTGTTTGATGAAGTAAATATATGGCCAGAATCAGGAAGACGAGATGGACGCAATGGCACTGGTTTAATTAGATTTTGAGCACTTTCATTTTTGAGCCTTTTTTAGCCCTGTCAGGCTCCTGGATCCAATTCTGGATCACTTATGTCCACATAAATGTACAATTACAAGATGATTCCAAATGAAAATGTCTCCTTGGTATATATAGGAGACTAGGAAGTATAATTACAACTAATGGACTAAATTCGACATAAATAAAATAACATTACTAATGTAATATGCCCCAATTAAGGGGTAATGAGCCATTATTTAGGGCTTAACATGCCCCTCCCCTTGAGACAAGTGTTTTCCACAACACTTGAGTAACTTTGGATGCTTCTGTATAAAAGACTCATCTTCCCAAGTGGAATCTTCAACCGGTAGTTTCCTCCATTTAATGAGATACTCTGAAATGGATCTATTCCTCAACTAGTGAATTCTTGTGTTGGTGATGGCTTCAGGCTCCAATATGATTTTTCCTTCCTCGTCAAGTTTTGGAGATATAGTTTGAACTGGGATCTTGTCACCTGTAATCTTCTTTAAGCATGAAACATGGAAAATTGGGTGTACTTGTGAAGATGCAGGCAACTCCAATTTGTATGCCATAGTACCAATCTTTTACAACACCTTATAAGGGCCATAGTACTTTGCTGATAATTTATTATCCTTCTTGGCTTGCTTGAGGGACATTTGTTTGTATGGTTGTAGTCTTAAAAACACCCAATATCCTACTTCAAAACTTCTTTCACTGCGATGTTGATCTGCTTGTTGTTTCATGCAATTTTGTGCCATTTTTAGGTTGTCCTTTAATATTTGGAGAACTTGTTGTTGATGCTCGATGTGATATTCCATTGTTTGAACCTTAGATTTTTGTTTTAGAGAAGAAGTGATGGAAGGAGGGTGGTATCCATAGAATGCCATAAATGGTGTCATTTTTGTTGTAGTATGAAAGGAATTGTTATACCACCATTCTGCCAAGGGTAACCATTTGAACCATTGTGTTTGTTTATCAGAGACAAAGTAACGAAGGTAGCATTCCAGACATTTCTTCACTATCTCAGTTTTTCCATCAGATTGATGATGATAGGATGAGCTATGAGCCAAGTGAGTACCCAAACAAGAAAATAATTTTGTCCAAAAATGTCCAGTGAATATGGGATCTATGTCACTTACAATAATCTTTGGGCTACCATGTAGCTTTTGAACTGTCTCCATGAATGCGGTGGAACCTATATTGGCTTTGAAGGGATCAGAGAGTGCACAAAAATGTGCATACTTGGTCAATCTATCAACAATCACCATGATGACACTCTTTCCTTCAGACTTCGGTAACCCTGTGATGAAATCCATGGAAACCTCCTCCCAGCACTAACCTGGGATGGCTAATGGTTATAAAATATCTAGGGTCTTAATTGTTTCCACCTTATTTTGTTGGCAAACCAAACATTCTGCCACAAACCTTTGAACATCATTTTTAAGGCCATCCTAAAAAAAATTCCTTCTTGACCCTATGGTAGGTTTTCAAAAATCTCGAGTGCCCTCCTACTGGAGAGGTGTGCAATTCAAAATAGTACCTTTTGTTTGAGTTGTGATTTCTTACATAATTATAAGCAATATTTGTACCATAGTGAATCATTTTTCCATGTAAATGTATCTGATGCACTGGAATCCTGTTGCAACCTTTGAATGAGAGTCCACACTTTTTCATCATACTTTCATTCATCCCTTGCTTATATTATCCAATCAGGTTGGATGATCAAGATAGCATAGAGAAATCCCTCAACATATTCATCATTTCTTGAGAGTGCATCTGCCACAACATTTTTCTTCCCTTTTTTATAGATGATTTCAAAATCATAACCCAATATTTTGGTTACCCATTTTTGTTGTTCTTCTGAAGATAATATTTGTTCCAAGAAGTATTTAAGACTATCATGATCTGTTTTGACCTTGAAGTGCCTACCTATTAGGTAAGGACTCCATTTCTTCAATGCATGTAGTATTGCCAACATTTCCTTCTCATAAATGGATTTTTGTAAGTCCTTTCCCTTGAGTGGTCGAATTTCAAAACCTAGGGGCCTTCCTTCTTGCATTAGGACAGTGCCAATTCCATTTCCCGAGGCATCACATTCCACAATAAAGTTTTTTTTGAAGTTTGGAGTGGTTGATATAGGAGCTTTGCACATCACCTCTTTAAGTAGTTCAAAATATTTAGTTGCCTCTCGAGTCCATGAAAATGCATCCTTCTTAGTTAGTGTTGTTAAAGATGCTTCTATTCTTCCATAGTGCCGAACAAACTTGTGGTAGTAACCTATCAAACCCAAAAATCCTCTAAGATTCTTCAATGTTTTGGGAATCGACCATTCCATCATGGCCTTAATCTTGTTAGGGTCTACCTTGAAACCTTCATGAGATACAATATGACCCATGTACTCTGCCTCCTTCACTCCAAAGAAACATTTGGATGGTTTGGCATATAGTTGTTGCTCCTTTAGTAGTTGTAGCACCTTGTCAGCATGTCTCACATGATCCTCCCAAGACTTGCTATAGATTAGTATATCATCAAAACATACTAACACAAATTTTCGATGGAAGGGTTTGAAAATGGAATTCCTCAACCCTTGGAATGGGGAAGGTGCATTTGTAAGTCCAAAAGGCATGACCAAAAATTCATAATGGCCTTCATGAGCTCCGAATGTTGTTTTTGGGATATCATCTTCCTTCATTTTAATCTGGTGATACCCCGAATGGAGATCCAACTTTGTGAAATAGATTTCTCCATTGTAGGTCATCTAAAAATTCATCAATGACGGGAATTGGAAACTTATCTTTAATAATGATCTTGTTGAGCTATCTATAATCTGGACACATATGCCATGAGCCATATTTCTTGAATGCCATTACCACCAGTGAAGAGTAAGAACTTTGGATAGGTCTAATAATGCCAAACTCTAACATTTCTTCAACCATGCACTCAATTTCACTCTTCTGGGCATAAGGGTATCTGTATGGCCTAATGTTAGGAGGAACAATCCCAGGAATTAGGTGAATATCATGATCATGATTTCAAGTGGGTGGAAGACCTTTTTTGAAATAACATTTTTTTTCTAGAATGTTTTAGATAGTGAGATTGATATTAAATTGATAAAACATATCCAAGTATCCATGGTAAAAAATTCAGCTTGTGGGTCATTTTATTTTTGGAGTTACACTCCATGGAACCTAGGGTTTGTGGCTAGTCCTAAAACTGGTCTAAAACATGTGTTTTAGGTAAAGACGTCATAACTTCTTCATAACAGATCTGAAATTAGCAATACCAAATGTGTTGGTTAGAGTATAATATGTAGTATTCTATGTAACATTTTCATATCTATTCAACAAATATTCCATGTGGGGCATTCTCTACAAGGTCGCTCTCTAGAATAAGTTAAAATTCAGCAAGGTATGTCATTTTTTCTATAACTCCTTTTTTGAGAGGTTTCATGTAGTGAAACTTGGAGGAATTGCATAAAACACATTGAAGAATATTTTGTATCAGTTTCAGATCTTTATTCATTACAAGTACAAAGTTATGATTATTTCAAATTAGGATTTTTGACTAATCCAAAACTAGTCATGTGAGACCAAAGAAAAGTTTGATGAAGATGCTAGTCTCTTGTTGTTAAAGTTAAGGAAGGTTTGTAGGTATGTGATCATATACACCAGGTCTATTACAGAGTTACAAATAATATTTGGATGTTGATATTGATGAGGGATTTTGGTTGAGGTACATGTTGGGAACATGGTTGAGACAAGTAGTTGATGAATTGGCACATACATGAGGTGTATAGTTGATGATGTTGGTACATATTGATGATTCATAGTTGATAAGTAGTTGAAACATGATTGGTACATACTTGGTGCATGGTTGTATGCACTTGTTTACGGTACAGTTTGATTATAGGTACATGTTGGTGCATGGTTGATGCACTTGTTTATGGTACAGGTTTATTACAGGCTGAGGTATAGGTTGATGCATGGTTCAGGTCTATTGGTACAGGTTTATAGTGATATATCTCATAGTGATAGTGTGACAGTGGTTCCATCAATCTACTTCTACTTTAGGGTGGTTGGACGGGGCAAGGACAGGTGGTTTTAGACACCTTCTGGTTGTAGTTGGAGAACATAGGGGGTTGTAGCCTCCTTCTAGTTGTAGCCAGAGAATAAGGGAGTTGGATATTCCTTCAAGTTGTATCCAGAGAAACAAGGGGGTTGGAGCCTCCTTAGAGTTGCATCTAGAAAACAACAGAAGTTGGTGCTTCCAATGAATGTAATTCTTCAAGACAGATAAGAGAAAGCATTCTATGGTTTTCTCCAACTTTGGGTTCCCACATAAAAAACTAGTGTATTGTGTATGTGTATGATTGTTCATTTGTTCATTTCTTATTTAATCTACAGTTATTGGATGTTAATGCTACATTGATATAACACTTGGATTATATGCTTAAAAAATATTAAATTTCTCTATTACTGATTCACCCCCCCTCTCAGTAATCCAATAAGATATAGAGAAGAATCATAGAAACACATACCATTATTACTTTAATTCCTTAATTAGCCTATTAGGAAAATATGGCATTGCAATGTAAGCCTCTCCTTGATTGGTCTCAATCCAAAAAGGTCACGTAGAATAATACCCAACTATGAGAAGATTCTCTTTTCATTTGTATTCAAACATAAACCTTCTCCCATTATGTTGTTTTCTATCCCTTGCTATAGAATCTCCTTGCAGAATGCCAAAATATACCTTAGATAATGTTTTCTTCCTAAGAACTTTATCATGAATTTTCCCCACACTATGTTTTCTTTTGAAAATTACATTGTCTTCAACATGTTCAATTGTTCCTCTTCTTTGGATACATCTTGCATCCCTTGAATCCACTAGGGTAAAATAGGAATGGATCATAGAATATACAGTTTGATCAAATTTGGTAGATTGATTAATGTTTCAAGCCATATAATGTTGGGAAGCCATATCATCACAATGTTCCTCATGTTCAAGAAATTCATCTCCTAACTCTAGTGTAATGAGAAGAATATTTTTGCATTGCATACTCTTGCTTGCATCGAATGATCAGTTTGATGTGCAGGTCTATTATCAAGAAATATATTTTACCTATTACCCTGGGCTTATTTTTTGTTGTTATTGTTTCTCAAGTGACCATTATCAAATCATGTATTCCATTCAACACTTGAAGACTTACACCTAAGTATCATTGCAAAGAATGAATAGGATGAAACCAATGAACTTAAACTTCTCTCCCTCCTTAACATAACATTTAAATGACATGTATATCTTCGTTGGGATTAATAGTTAATAACATGTGTTTCCTCCTAGGAGGTCATAGGTTTGAATCAAAAGGGGGGTATAATTTGTACATGTTGACCCATTGTGATAATCCTAGAAGGGTAAATGACTCATGGGATAGAGGTCCAACCCAGTGGGCTTCGGGACGCCTTGACCCTTGCTAAGTCACACATTTATGGTATATTTGGCTTGTGGGCTGATGGATATACTTTTGGGTTATTTCTCATGGTAAAAACCAAAAGAAACATTGGAATGGAATTTGTTAGTACGTCACTCTAGAGAAGGTGAATTAGAAGATATTACTATATAAGAAACACCATTTAGCTTGGAAATAGTTTTAGGATGAAATTTTCTACTTAGTTTGTAAAACATATATATCATAGTTTGTATATTTCATTATGCCAGTATTTTATTGATATAAGATGGCTAATTAAAGATTAGGGAAAAACATGTAGCAACTAATGCTAGGGAAACACATCCCAACAATAGAACATGGTTGGTTATTTAAATTTTGATATAAAAGTAATATGTTTAATTATATATGTTCAAAGGATATGTATTTCTTAATGTGTCATGCAAAGAAAAAACCTGAAAAAAAAAAATCAATAAGATTGTTCACAATTTAAGTGAAAAGAGTGTAGAATCTTTACATAAATGCTACAAACAAGGGAATTAGGTTGATCAAGAGGTGATTGACTTGATTTTTTACTTTGTTTTCTATTAATAATGTACTACTTAAAAATAATAGGTTTCCAAGATTTGATTTCACATATGTCGAATGTTGTGTAAAGGCTAATAACAACGAATAGAATGTCATTCTAAGAAGAAAATCATTATGAATTGTGTTAAGACCCAAAAATGTCCCTTTTTCATCACATATTTTGCCTATTCAACCTTATCATCTCTAAGCTAATGCCTACTATAATGCGTGCTAAGACCTTTTCTTCCCAAGGTATGAATCATTTGTCTTGTTTTTATATTTTCATTTACTTAGCATGTTTGATTGGTAACATTCACATGTTTTACCCATAAAATGATTCAACTAATGATCGAAATGTATAGAACAACCAAGTCTTAAAGAATGGTCATTGTTGTTACACCAACTATTACAGCTATGCACCAATCTTGGAAGTTGTTACAGCTATGCGCAAATCTTGGAAGTTGTTACAGCTATGCTCCAATCTTGGAAGTTGTTATAGCTATGTGCCAATTCTGGAAGCTGTTACATGACTAATGCAACAGGTTCCATAGATTCTGCTGTTACACGACTGCTACAACAAATGCCACTAATTTTGTTGTTATATGACTAATGTAACAAATGCCACCAATCCTGAAAGTTGTTACACCTATTGTTACATGTTTTAACTTACAAGATTAGTTCTAGATCTTGTATTAATGATATCATACGAACAACTTGAGAATCGGGGATTCTCAAGGATGTTCTGATTTTGTTTTAACTGAATGACTCTGACTTTAAATAGAAGAGCTTTTGTAATTAGAGGGATGGATTTTTACTGTGAGAAAGTGAAGTGAATTAAAGCTTATTGTACATGAACATATTGGCAAATCAATAGAAGAGTGAATTGAATTTCTTTAGCAGACTCTAGCCTATTTCTGTGAGAGAATTCAGTGAGAAGGAAAGGGCCCACCTTCCTCGCAGATTCCCCTCTATTTTTAATTCCAAAATAGTTGTTTTAATGTGAATTATTTATCTGTTAAACAATTCTAGAATACAATAGTTGATACAATCTAGTTCCTTCCTGTTAGATGCGCATAAATATGTCTCATGAGAATTAAAATTTGATTGTTGAACACTGTTGGAGAACTGCTTTCCCTTTTTCTGGATTAGATTAAAATCTTGTTTTCAAGTAAAAGAAAATAAAAGTGTGAATTACTTTCTTGCAATAAGTAGATTTATTTCTGCAATTAGTAGAGAAATTCTTCCTGCAAAAGTAAAATAGAAAGTTAGATTAGAGTAGGTAATCCAAGATTCTTATACACTCATCGGTTCAGATTTCAACTATGATTTCAATTCTGTAGAACTCCAGTTGTGTCATCATAATTGTGTTAGTGATAATTTTTTTTTTTTCCCTACTACAATTATATTAGTGTTTCTTCCATAATCTAACATAGACTGTGCACAATTATCTTCAAATAACTGACTTCCCTGGGTTGACAATTTATATTGAACACCTTAATTTTCTATTCATTTAGACAATTAAAGTGCCCAACATTTTGGCACCGTTGTCGGGGAAGACAATTATAGATTTTTGTAAGAACATTAGTTTTTTTTTTAAGGAATGATTAGTCTGCATGAATCGAGGAATGCAAGGACATATTCCCCAAAATACCAACCCCAGTACCAAAAAAAACAACTGCAGTTATCCCCCAATGCCCCACTGAACAATCCTCCTTTACAACCCTAGATGCCTGTGCAACCTAACCCAAACCCAAAAAAAAAGGCCGTTCAGAACATAGATATACACAAGGTTCCAGCCTTGTCTATTACTCCTATGCCTTGTGATGAAATCAAATTAAGATCAAGGAGAATAGTTGAGCCAATAATTGAAGATGCTCCATCTTCATAATCAGACAAAGAATCAGGGGAAAGACCATTTGTAGATACAAAACAAATTTACCAACCTATTATAAAGTCAGCATACCCACCATTCCATGAGAGACTAACAATTACGAAACCTGTGGAATTACCATATTTCAATCTCTTAGAAGAATTGCAAACTCTGCACGTTAATATTCCACTATTGCAAGTGATAAGAGATGTCCATATTTATGCCAAGACTATATAAGATCTCTGTATAAAAAGACCTAGACGAAAACCCAGGGACCCCCTCACAGTGCATGTAGTGGGGGATTTGTCTGAATTGATGTTAGGCAAAACCCCACCTATTAAATATGGCGACCCAGGAAACCCTATAGTCACTGTCAAAATTGGATAGACATCTATCCCCCATGTGCTAGTCGACTTAGGGGTGACAATAACATCATCCCAATAGAAACTACACAATTTCTGCAACTCAAAACACAAGTCCGACCTACTCCTATTATTCTCAAATTAGGTGATCATTCTACCATCAGACCAAAAGGAGTAATATATGATTTAGTCATTTCAGTGGATTCATGGGAGTATCCTGCTGATTTTTTCATTTTGCAACCCAAAACCCATCTGGAGGGCCACCCTCTAATTCTGGGAAGACCATGGTGATCCAAAATCCAATCCAGAAGCCTGATAGGGTTTAAAAATGCTCAAAAAATGAAACTACTCGGAATGCGATGAAACCAACGTCATTGCGTTTGTCTTGTCCTCTTGATTCCGGCGGTCTATTTACTTCATCAAATGGGCTTTGTATGTGGAAGATATCGTGTTCTGTCTGAAAAGCCAAACATGCAAAAAAAGGGGATGACTGTACAGTCCGTATAGTGCCACATGGCATGATGACTGTTGTTATAGGAAAATCTGCCTGCGGACAAGTAGATCGACCTCTAAGGTTTGACCTTAACCCTAGACAGAAAAGTTCTTATCATGGACACTGAATTTCTTTCGAATCTATCTAAGCCTAATGCATGAGAAGGAAGAGTAATAGAAGTACCTCTTAACCGACGTTTGTCCCTGCACGCTCCGAGTTGTGCTCCAATCCTTTGCTCCTCACTGAGGTCTGCGGACAAAACAGAGTACGACCACTTCCTACTCTATTGACATTAGCTTGAAAACAGATCTATCACTAAATGATAAGTTCATGTAACATCAGACACAAACTAGAAAGAAACATGCCAAGCGTGTCATATTAATGAGAATAACGACAGCAGTACTTACAATCGTAGATGCGAATGTGACAGCTTCGTCAGGTCCTCTTCGTCTAACCCTCGCCTGAAAGATCCACAACCTAGATGGCAGCAGCTGCACTGATGGTTCTTCTCTAGATGACTGCAAATTTCCTCCAAGATCATAAGTTTCACATATGTAATTCCTCCTCCCATACCACTCATGAGATCATAAGTTTGGTATGATTCTGCATTTACCATCATCACCTATGAGATCATAAGTTTGACATCATCTATTTTGCAGCTCCCTTTCACCATTAGAAACCTTGTTTATATAGCCTTGGAGAGGCTCAACAATCTTGAGATATCCTTGGGGAAGGTGAGGATTTTCCTCCTTCAGTTGAGGATCTGCCCTAGGATCATGGCTTGATCAGGGATTTGAGCTCAACTGCCTTCCAAGAATGAAAATAAGCTTCCCCCATTCATCTCAATAGCTTAACAACTTCCCAGAATAGGTAGCGCTCCCTCAAAAGGGCCATCAGAGCGTTGTAGCGCCCCTTAGTAAGATTTAGGGGGCGCCAGCGCCCTCAAAATATATAGCGCTCCCACAAAAGGGCCTGGGAGAGTTATAACGCTCCATGACAGTGTATGGGGAGCATCGGCGCTCCGAGATAGTGTAAGGGGGAGCGTTCCTCTCCAAAACTCAGTTTTTGAGGTGCTTTCAGGTGGCAAAAGGTTGTTTGACTTCAGTATATCAGTTCTCCTCCTTCAAATCAGTCATGTGAGATGTTATAAGTGTCTCCTTAGTGTCGTTATCATGACAGCATGTCTGAACATCCTTTGCGACACTAGTGACCAACTTGCGACACTTGCGAAAGCTGAAGGGAAGATGCGACACTTACAACGACTGATAGGGACAATGCGACACTTATCCGTCTGAGCAATTTTGACGTGTAACAGAATGCCCCCCAAACTATGAAGTTAGAAGATACCAACTGATAACTGAAATACTTTGTAGATGCTCAAGCAAGGGTATAGACTCGGAGAACCAGACGAAAGCTGCACACAACCATCCAACAAATATTATGACATGCTTCAAAACCCAAGGCAGGCATACCTATGCTTGGATGTTTCAAGACTCAGTAGGATATGGCCACCATAAAATAATCTGCGGATCCATAATTGCATTGATAAAAAGGGGTATAGCCACTGAGAATACACTGTGGATCTATACTCGCATGACATGAACTGATCGTAGCCACGAAGAATACACAGTGGATCTACGAAATCACAAGACATAGCCACGACCAATACAAAGTGGATCTATGTAACAGTGCATGTGACATTGTCCAATAGAACTCCTTCGCAACCTGGGCGAAGCATATATCAAAGTGATGGCTCAACCCAGGGTCTTCATACCAATCCCAAAATTGTACGAATCTGACCATGTGAATGGATGTCTTGGCGTCAAACATGGCAGAAACCACTCGATTACCGGTCAATGAGGTAAATCGTTAACAAGTGCGAGGAAGATCACCATTAATGTCGATGATTCCCAAGGTACCCTAGTACATTCCAGTGAATGTGAATAGCTGAGCTCAGGTCGAACACTCGTGGAATCATCCGATCAGGGGTCAATGATGTAAACCCACTGTCGGATGTGAGGAGGCCTGCCATTGAGGCATGCAGGTCCCAAAGTAATGAATGGTTTCTAAGCCTAATTCCTGGATAATGTGTTGAAGTCGACAGGAACAGACTCGTCGAGGGAGGGCCTTGATGTATCCCCCATCAACGACACGAAACGGACATGGAGATGTAATTGGTAGATCAAGCGAACATGGACTGACACAGGTTTTGAGGCAAGATATTTGGGATGGCTGACTCTCGAGGCGGATACTTCCCTTGAACACTGAGGCACGGCGGTGAAACATGACATGGACCAAAACTATGCAATGGGTACCGTGACTTGCGTCCGGTGACTCAAAGGAGTGAAAGGAAACTCAAAGGATTGGATCGGTGCAGAGGTTTAGCGGATTATGATATGTGCAAAATGACAAAGTGCCGTGTTCAAGGGCGACTCTAAGAAATGTCGGATGGTGTTCTCAAGAGACTGCTTGGCTTGCTCCTTTCAATTTTTTCCCCCATCCAGATAGATGAGTACCTCTTTTTAATTTAATGAGCTCGAGGAGGATAACACATGCTTGATATAACTCACCTTCGGTAAGTTCCTCTTCCTTTGTTTAACGAACCGGAAGAAGTAAGGGTTCATTCCCATATGGGTCTGTCGATGTGTGCTTTAACGAGTCCAAAGAAAGAAAACTCGAAGGTTTTTCAGGATTATAGAGTTTGGAAAAACACTTAAAAGAGAACTCTCTCAGTGCCTTTTTCGTACAGTAGTCCAGCGAGACCGAAAAAGGGTTAAACTATCGCTCGAAGGACGCTCTTTCTAACCGTTTAACGAGCGTGAAAGAAAGCAAGATCACTCGACAATCTTTTCATATTTAGAGAGTCTGAAAAGGGTTTAAAGAAGACTCCAGGGGGGTTCCTTTTTCGTGTGGCGTCCATACAGGTCCGAAAAAGAGATAAAATTTACCCGGTTACATTCTCATGTATTTACGAGCACGAGAAAGAACAAAGACTAAGCTCGGTATGCCCCCAGCTTGAAAGATGGTGACCTTACTCCAGAATGATCATCAAAGGCTGGAGACATGCCCCCCAAGCTTCAATTCATTCACCGACTTTGAGATTGTCACCAATTTCTGTGCTAGATGGAGAAAAAGGATACAGGTGGATGAAATGAAGGTTAAAAACGAGTCCTAACGAAAGAATCAACTCGACATCTACGAGATCTGGCGAAGGACTCGACTGGAAGGGAGAGGTGATTGATTCATTTTTTAATGAGCTTGACACAGGAAAAGAACTATGCTCAAGGTTCTAGGTTTGATCCCTAGATTGCTGTTTCATTTTTTAATGAGCTTGCTACAGAGAGGAAAACTATGCTCATGATGCCCCCAGCATGAAAGCTAGTGGCCTCTGTTTCATTTTTTAATGAGCTTGCCACAGATAAGAGAAACTATGCTCGTTATGCCCCCAGCATGAAATCTAGGGGCCTCTGTTTCATTTTTTAACGAGCTTGCCACAGAGAAGAGAAACTATGCTCGTTATTGCTTCTTGATCATGGCTTCCAAGAGGATAACGCTCTGGAAGGATACCATGTCAAGGGACAAGACTCGGTCATGGCTTCCAAGAGATCTTCACTGGATGGAAGATAATCACTCGAGGAGGGACACAAGTCGAGGGTCGCGATAGGGGTAAGGAGATCAGACTCCAATAACCCTACCGAAGAGATCACCATGTCAACTACCGGATCCAAATCATCGGAAGTTGAGGTCATGGGAGACAACGCCACATAATTGACATGTGGCGGGGGTGATATTGTCTGCATATAAGAACCACTTAGGGAGGTAACCCAATCGGGGCCGATGAATGAAAGTTGATCAATAGTCACAATTCTTCCATCGTGAGGGAAAGATATCACACGGAAAATAGTGGATACAATAGATTTCATGGCATAGAAATAATCCCGCCCAAGGAGTAAAGAGAAATCCAAGGGGTCTCGGACTACCATGACATCGATAAAGACAGTTTTCCCTCCCAAAGTTACAGGAAACTGAGGAAGGATCCCTAAAGGTTGACTAGTTCCTCTGTTAAAAGCTAACAGATTCTGTGTAACCGGTGCAAGCTGTGGACAACCCAAAGCATACCAAGCAACAGAAGACAAAATACTAACAGACGCACCTTCATCTATCAACGTTTGGGGAACGTCCCGACCACGAACCTGAACTGTAATCTGGAAAGGAACGTGAGAGGGAAGACGAGGTCCAGTTAGCGCACCCCAATCGAAAAGGATGGCTTCATTACTTGGAGGGGGTTCCACAGGAGGAGGAGGAATGCCCCCAGGTACGATAGAATCTGTATTAACAAGAAAAACATGGGCAGTATCGGGTTTACTTTCTAGAAGGAGAGTAGGATCGACCGGTGATTGGATCGGA
Source organism: Picea engelmannii (assembly GCA_009831015.1). Classification (NCBI taxonomy): domain Eukaryota; kingdom Viridiplantae; phylum Streptophyta; class Pinopsida; order Pinales; family Pinaceae; genus Picea; species Picea engelmannii. Next base: position 177,548 of record ML782492.1, on the reverse strand, counting down.
TCGACCAATGGTGGACTTGGATAGACCACTTGGGAACTCTTCAGAGGAAGAGTGGGACTGACCGAGGAAGGGACTGGATCAGTCACTGTGGCATTCCTCAATGGAGAAATGGGATCGACCGATGGTGAAACTGGATCGATCACTTT
>ML782492.1:165382-176907 GCA_009831015.1 Picea engelmannii | reverse complement strand
GGTGGAACAGTTACAATGGCGACCTGCTTAACGGACTTACGCCTTGGTGCAAGCTTCCATGCAGTAATTGTGGATTTACCCTCCAAGGAGCCCGAGTGAGTTTGACCAATGTCTGTTCCAGGTACAGTGAGACTTCCCGTCACTGTCACCTTGTGTAAGAACCTAAAGATTATGGCCACTAAGGTTACCAATTCGCAGTCAACCCCTGGGCGGGAACAGTCGACAGTTCGATCCGAACGTACGGGCAGGGTATCAAGCCCGAAATAAACTAAGAATCTTCCACGCAAGTAATTGTGGATTTACCTCAAAGCGACCCCCATAATACGATCAGACCACCACAAACAGTTAAACCATGGAGGGTTAGTCCCCGTAGCTCACCTGAATGCAACCTCGTGCGTAACCCCTGTGTGAGAGGGGGATCCCAGGCAGACCTATACGATGACTGTATTTTCTCTCCCTATCACAGGATGCTAATGTTTGTTTTAACAACTTTGGAGAGTTATGCTCACAACCCTAATCCAAAGTACTATACCTATTCTATTGTTGGTGGAGGATTCTATCAACAAAAAAGTTCTAGATGATTTTTAATTAGCGTTGATTTTAGCGGCTGTTCTTTACGCAAAAGGGGTGCATGGAAAGTGAAACGAATGGAATTTAAGACTCTGACCCAAAGAGTGTATCAAGCATGATAAACAATCATTTTCCTTCGATGAACATCTATCTAAGGGATAGAGAGAGTTCTTTCACTAACAAGCACATCTACGGAATGCCCTCAAAACAATTCTTTTCTCAATCAAATTCTAATGTAGATGCAAAAATTTTAAAAATGCCTTCTAATATACTCAATCAATCATGCAGATGTCTTTCTTGTTTGCGTATGAATGATGATTATTGTAATCACAATGCTTATCTTTTGCTAATTATCTTCTTGGTATAAATGAGAACCAAACTAGCATAAGCAAAAACACACAAACAATACACCCTTCGTAGCATTCAAAACAAAAAATGAAAGAAACAATCAAAGAAAAAGAGAAAACTTCACACCCAAAAACAAGAGCTGAAGAACAATGATTTGACTGAAATCAATATGAAGAGGCCTGTAGGCTGTTGATGACCTTCACCAGAGTTTTACTCAACTGAAGAGAAAAGAAAAGCAATGCATAGATCTCAAGCTTTACTCAACAGGAAAACTCAATCGAAATAGGTGAAGAAGGCTACAAGATCCAATCAAACAAGTGTTTGTTCTTCAACAAGACTGATGTCAAGGATAAACAGGAAGAAAAATTGACTCACTAGATCACTCAGCAAGAGAGCCACAGAGGCAAACCCTAAGCAAGGCAGTTCTGAAGGGTTTTTTGGCCAAAAGGAGGCTGGCGCTCTGTTTCCAAGGGAAAAGAGCGTTATAGCGCTCTGTGTAGGGCTACAAAAAGCACTGGCGCTCTGATAACACTAATCCAGAGGCGCCAGGGTCTGAAAGTCCCAGAAATGTCACAAAATTTCAAAAATTGAGATCTGAACTTGACAAATATGCTGAATGTGACAAGACAAGGAGCCAATGAGCTCATGAAACTAATCAAAGAGGGGTAAACCAGGTCTGAAACAATCAAGGGGCAGAATAAGGTCAATGAGGAGAAAAATCAAAACAAGAGGTTTTGATTCAAGGCTATCTCCCCAGCGGAGTCGCCAGTTTCTGTTATAGGAAAATCTGCCCGCGGACAAGTAGATCGACCTCTAAGGTTTGACCTTAACCCTAGACAGAAAAGTGCTTATCATGGACACTGAATTTCTTTCGAATCTATCTAAGCCTAATGCATGAGAAGGAAGAGTAACAGAAGTACCTCTTAACCGACGTTTGTCCCTGCACGCTCCGAGTTGCACTCCAATCCTTTGCTCCTCGTTGAGGTCTGCGGACAAAACATAGTACGACCACTTCCTACTCTATTGACATTATCTTGAAAACAGATCTATCACTAAATGATAAGTTCATGTAACATCAGACACAAACTAGAAAGAAACAGGCCAAGCGTGTCATATTAATGAGAATAACGACAACAGTACTTACAATCGTAGATGCGAATGCGACAGCTTCGTCAGGTCCTCTTCGTCTAACCCTCGCTTGAAAGATCCACAACCTGGATGGCAGCAGCTGCACTGATGGTTCTTCTCTAGCTGACTGCAAATTTCCTCCAAGATCATAAGTTTCACATATGTAATTCCTCCTCCCATACCACTCATGAGATCATAAGTTTGGTATGATTCTGCATTTACCATCATCACCTATGAGATCATAATTTTGACATCATCTATTTTGTAGCTCCCTTTCACCATTAGAAACCTTGTTTATATAGCCTTGGAGAGGCTCAACAATCTTGAGATATCCTTGGGGAAGGTGAGGATTTTCCTCCTTCAGTTGAGGATCTGCCCTAGGATCATGGCTTTATCAGGGATTCGAGCTCAACTGCCTTCCAAGAATGAAAAGAAGCTTCCCCCATTCATCTCAACAGCTTAACAACTTCCCAGAATAGGTAGCGCTCCCTCAAAAGGGCCATTAGAGCGTTGTAGCGCCCCTTAGTAAGCTTTAGGGGGCGCCAGCACCCTCAAAATCTATAGCGCTCCCTCAAAAGGGTCTGGGAGCGTTATAACGCTCCCTGACAGTGTATGGGGAGCACCGACGCTCCGAGATAGTGTAAGGGGGAGCGCTCCTCTCCAAAACTCAGTTTTTGAGGTGCTTTCAGGTGGAAAAAGGTTGTTTGACTTCAGTAGACCAGTTCTCCTCCTTCAAATCAGTCATGTGAGATGTTATAAGTGTCTCCTTAGTGTCGTTATCATGACAACATGTCTGAACATCCTTTGCGACACTAGTGACCAACTTGCGACACTTGCGAAAGTTGAAGGGAAGATGCGACACTTACAACGACTGATAGGGACAATGCGACACTTATCCGTCTGAGCAATTTTGACGTGTAACAACTGTATAGGCCGTACGACCATACAGATTATGTTGCAACCCCAGGAGGCAACACATCGCAGCTCCAAGAGGCAACACGTGGCATGCTGATTTGTTGTACGGGCAGGCAGTTGGGCCAATCAATGGGTGACACGTGTCACCACTGTAAGGGTGACACGTGGCACGGATGACGTCAGCAGCTGACGTGACAGGGTAGTGATGTGGCAGACGTACGGAGACAGGTGGCAGGTACGTGGACCAATCGGCATCAGAGACATGGCATATATTTGTTGGTTGTTGAGGTACCACGTGGCCCAGTCACGGGCTGCCACGTGGCACCCTGTGGTTGGTTTATGGTTTTTGTGTAAAATTTAATGGCGTGCACAGGAGTTGAACCACCGATCTATTCCTCCAGGCTGTGGACTGGCAGGGTCGTGCTAACTGCCCGCCCCATGGGTGATCCTTGTTAACTATATGTAAAACAATGTATTTGAATTGAAATGAATGGATGGTCAGCGGGGGAATGGGTCGGGGCTTAGCCCCAACCCTCGGTTCAACATACCACATGACCATACGCGGAGGTGAACCATATAAAAAATGGCGCGGGGAGTGTATTGGATAGGGAATATCCCCCAGTTCCCAAGCAGCCCCATACGACTCGGGGCCTTTACCATACAGAACGTGCAGTTAGTTGTTAGCCCACGATCCCATGCAGATCCCACGACCAGGAGCTAGCAGAGAAAGGGCCAGCGCATGGGCGCATGGCCACATGGAAGCGCCCAAGTGACTAGGGGCATGCCAAAAGGGGTTTGCGCCCATAATTTTATTGCAAAATGGGTTTTTTCCAATGTTTTGGAATTTTATTGTTATTGAGCCTATTTTTAATTGATTTTCTCCATTTTTGGGAGATATTGGGCATTTTTGGAGCCCAAATTTTGGGAGGAAGTTGGAGATGAACAACCAACTTCAAATCTATATAAACCAGGCCTGTTTGAGGCCATGGAGGACAGTCAATGATAGAAAAAAATCATAGTTATGCTGAAGGGAAGCCAAGCCAAAGCCATTTTTATGCAGGGAATCTTTTGAGGAGGAGACGTTGTTCGGCCATTTCTGGGAGCTCCGGATGTCCGTTTTGCGTGTCATTTTCTTTGCAGGGTTCTTGAGATCTGGAAGAACATGACCAGATCATTCTTGTAGCCATTTGGCATTGCAGTGATGTACTTTTGAGCTTTTGAACAGAAATAAAGAAGCCTCCCCCACAGAGACAAAGGCCCGGAGACATAGGCAAAGTTGTGCCGAACTCCATTATCAATCTGTGTGTTATGGTTTGCTGTCTATTATTTCATTTCATATCTGCATATATGTATATGGCTGTCATAATTCCTCTTCTTTCCTCATTCTTTCACTAAGTTTATCAAATGGTTAATTAACGCATGCAAAATTAAAACTCAACCATAGTCATTAAAAGATCCTACGGATCACATGGTTAACTACAGATGATGCTTTCATTGGTTTTAGATACGGTTCCATGACCATCTCTGATGGTTATGACACAAAAAAAATGACCATGTATCCTCATGCTACACCCAGTGCAGAACCTGAAAAATTCTTTATGGATGGACAATGAGGATGAAAGTGCTTTGCCTCTACTAACCATAGGAAAATCCCTGAGTTTCAAAGATGGGACAGAGGAAGAATTAATCAACTTATTTATATGTGACTCCTCTGTTGTTACATGGAACAAACACCACCGATTGATTATAGTCTTCGACCCCATCATCGAGGAAGAGATGAGCTCATAAATGTTCTCAGAAACCACTGAAAATCAAAATGATTCAGTTGTAACAGCAAACGCTATAACAAGAGATGATGAAACAATATAATTGTTTCCTAAAGTCAGTTATAAGAGCATCGTTGTAGAAATTGAACCTAGAAAAACCTTGAACATCAATCCCGATCTATCCACTACTGAAACTCGTTGATTCATGAAATTACTGATTGAACATAAATAATCATTTGCCTGGGATTACATGGATATGAAAGGAATTTACTATGAACTATGCACCCACCATATATACATTAAATAAGAATGTCGACCCATTTGCCAACCCCAAAGGAGGATGAACCCAAATCTTAAAGAAATTGTTAAGGAGGAACTCCAGAAACTTCTCAATTTTGATTTCATTTACCCTATATCAGACAGGGAGTGGGTCTCACCATTGGTTATTGTTCCTAAAAATAATGGAGAATGGAGAGTGTGTGTAGACTATAGAGCCCTAAATAAAGCCACGCAGAAGGATCATTTCCCTCTACCATTTATTGATCAGGTTCTAGAAAACCTAGCTGGGAAAAAGTTTTTCTCTTTCTTAGATGGATTCAATGGCTATAACCAAATAAAAATTGCTCCACAGGACCAAGATAAGACCACTTTTACCAGCCCTTGGTGTACATTTTCCTACAAGGTTCTCCCATTTGGCTTGTGTAATGCACCAACAACTTTCCAGAGAGCAGTAATTGGTATTTTTTCTGATATGGTGAATGACTGTATGGAGATATTCATGGATGACTTTACACCTTATGGCATTGATTTCAATGAATCTTTGACTAATCTGGAAAAAGTGCTCAAAATATTGTTGTCATGTTTACAGGAAGAGTGTGTTTGTCATTGATGGCAAGATCAGAGTGTGAAGCGATGGAAAAATAAGAACAACGTAAGCTCAGGAGGATTAGCACAGAGTCGCACGCAGCATGTAGGTGTGCACCAAGGACAAGGTTATCTCATTGCCAAAGCTCAAGAGAGATAGCGTACTCAGGATCTTAGACAGATCAAAGGTCGAGGCCTTTGACACTTAGAAATTATTCCAAGTCAGGTGGATGTGTAAGATCGGGAGGAGAAGTGACAGTGATCATTGGATCCCATTGAGAATTCCCAATGACCATCAGATCTGAATTTAGATAGGTCAAGCGTGAAGATGGAGGACAAATCTCGGGCATTAGATCTGAGCGCGGGGTCTGACCGTCATTAAATCCAAGAGAACCTGCACGTTCTTTAAAGTGCAAGGTGAAGCAGGCTTAAAAAATTCTGAAAGAAGGAGAACCGTCCATCTTGGGGTAGGACACATGGTCACAGATCATCATTTCACTAACTAAAAGGTCAAAGGAAGGAAGTTCTCTAACCTCCCAACTCGTGATATGTGAAATCACGATAAGATCTAGGCCATCAGATATGGAGTAATTACGAAGGACAAAACAACCGTTAGATATGGTGAAGCTGCAAGCCAGATAAGACTAAAAGTCATCCAACTCTCCAAAACTGTGAAGGAATCCTAGCCGTCCATCGAGGACAGTCATGGATCATTGGCTCCATAGGACACATGGTGAAAGATCATCATTTCACTGACTAGAAAGTCAAAGGAGTGAAGTGCTCGTTTGATTGGCGAGTGGTCATATCTCAAGGTCACATCGTCGAAGGATTAAGGGAAGGAGTTAATTACTAAGCTCCATCTCAGCATTCACAACTTGGAGTATCGAGACCCTTCATCACAAGAATCATGATATGCGACATCGCGATGAGATCTGGACCGTCGGATCATTGGATATCTCGACCGTTTATCAGGCTTGATGAAGTTCATAAGTTCATGAAATACGAAGCGCCTTTTGGCGCAGCCTTTGGTCACCACTGGTGGTCATGTGAGGGGAAGAAACTAGCAGTGCTAAGCTCCATCTCGGAGTCTCAATGATTGTAACTTGGAGTGTCGAGACCCTTCATCACAGGAATTTCGAGATGTGAAATCACGAAATTCAAATTCTGTTTAGCGCTCGGTCAAAGCTAGTGGACATATGAGATAAACGTGAAATCCCTCGGATTTAATCCAACGGTGTTGGTTAATTGGAATCTTGATCGAAGGGTTACTGTCTCACCTCACAGGTAATCGATCAGTTATGATTCAGTTAGCATAACTGAATGATGATTCTTGGACGGATGGTGATTCAGTTGCTGTGCATTTTTTCCCAAGAAGATTCGAGGTGTAAACGTAGAGGAAGTGGTTAAAAGAAACATGCAGTGATTGTGTGTGGTTGGATGTTCTGAAGTAAAGAGGAGTTCAATTGTAAGAAAGGAAAAATTACAATATGCACAGTGTGAGATAAAACTAGAGATGAGTAACAGATGAGGCATAGACAGAAGCGAGATGCAGTTTTTTCTTTTTGAGGCTTGAACGAGCAAAGAAGAGCAAAAGTGGAGTGGCAATTAACAACCCAATGAGCATAATCATGGCATGATGAAGAGCATGCAGAGGCACTATGCATGGAGGACGAAGAAGGTGCACAGATAGTATAAATACATAGAACATAGAAGGATGGATGTTGTTGTGGAGAGGAATTACACACAGGAAATAGCATGTTGTGGGCAGGGGCTGAAATACATAGAAGAGGCGTAATTCATAGAATCAAAATAAGACATAGAGCATAAAGCGTAGCAGAAGAAAAGAATAGAGATGCATACCTGATACAGTAAAATAAGGTTGAGGTGCACTTGTAGAGAAAATAAGAAGATCATAAAGCGCAAGAAGATGCAGGCAAAGAGACACTGATACAGGAGAGTAGAGCAGCATAGTAGAATAGTGATAAGCCTGGTAAGCCAATGACAACTATTGAATCATTGTAATAAGTTTCAGTAGAAAATATTCATAATTAGAGAGGAAGGGTGGTGCTAGGGAGGACTATGGTCCTCTGATATTCGAGTTGGTGCTTGAATATTGGGAGTTGTAGCTTCCATCTTGTTGTGGCTAGAAAATAGGGTGGTAGGGTGGTGCTTGGGAAAACACAGAGTTTTCTATATGCAATTTGGTGCATGTGTAAGTAAAAGTAGGTGCTTCCATCCAGTTGGTGCTGGAACACTCAGGGAGTTGGTGCTTCCTTCTAGTCGGTGCTAGAGAAAATAGAGAGTTGGTACTCTCAGCAAGTTGCATCTTGAAAAACAGAGGTTATAGCCTCACAATGAGTTGGAGCTCATATGTATGATAATGTACAGAATGTAAAGATTACTTATCATACCAAGAAGAAGAGGTTTTTACCCTTTATGGGTTTCCTCAGGAAATATATGTCTCTGTATATTTCATATGTGTGACTGATGTCAAATGTTCTATTGCTTACCTCTCTGCATTATTGTGATTTTCATTGAGTTCTCTGTAAAGAATTTAAAATAAGCATAATTGTTTAAGAACGGTAACAACTGATTCACCCCCCGCCCCTTAGTTGTCCAATAATTGGTATCAGAGTCGGTTCATTTTATCTAAAGGTAGATCTGTAAGCTTAAACATGACAAGTGATAAAGGGACTTCAATCACTAAACCTCCTTTTTTTGATGGAACACATTTTTCCTTCTGGAAGGTTAGAATGAGAGCATACCTAATGGCCTTAGGTGCTAATGTTTGGGATGTAGTAGAGACTAGATACATAAAGCCTGTTGTGCTAGCTTCCAAGGATGATAAGTTATAATTTAGCTTTAATGCAAAGGGAATGAACGCTATCTTGAATGGACTTGTAGAAGCCGAGTTTGTAAAGGTGATGCATCTTCAAACTGCCAAAGAAATGTGGAAAAAACTCATTAGCAGTTATGAAGGTAATGAGAAGGTAAAAGATGCCAAGCTTCAAAACTACAGAGTACAATTTGAAAAGATACAGATGAAAGAAGATGAAACCATTGGGAATTATTTACTGAGAGTTGAAGAACTAGTAAATGCAGTGAAAGCACTTGGTGAAAAAATTGAGGAACCCTCTTTAGTTCAGAAAATTTTGAGATCTCTGCCAGATAGATTCAACCCAAAGGTCTCAGTTATAGAAGAACTGAATGATACAAAGGATTTGTCTTTTGATCAAATTCTAGGAACGTTGATTGCATATGAAATGAGGATAGTTACAGATAAACCCACCTCTATAGAAGCATCATTTAAAGCAGATAAGAATGAAGATTCTGAGCCTAATGAAATTGAAGAAAAATTTGTGAGAAGGTTAAAGAAAGGATTAGGCAAGTACCAAGGTAAGTTGCCCTTCAAATGTTTCAACTATGGTAAGATAGGTCATTTTGCAAATAAAAGTCCACACAAGAAACATGATCAAAACTCTGAAGGTGAAAAGAAGTTCAAACCTAAGAGATTTGGCAGAAAGAAAAGTCTATGTGCAAACAATGTTAACTCTTCAGAAGAAACAAATAGTGACTCCTCGCATGAAGATAAGGACAATGACTTCATGCTTATGGCCCAAAATGATTATTATAATAAAATCACAGGAAGTGAGGCTAATGAAGAAGAAGTTTTCGTTGATATGGAAGGAGAACTGATCAGTGCACTAGAAGAGATTGACAGAATCATAATTAAGAACAGAAAGCAAAAACAATTGTTGATACAATTCGAGAAAGACAGTAAACAACCTGATGAAAACTTTTCCCTACTAAAAGTGGAATTATAAGAGGCAAAGAAAATCGAGGACATTCTGAAACAACAGTTATCAGAAAAGAAGGCAAGATGTAAAGATCAGGAAGAAGAAGTAGTGAAAACTAGGAAAGAGTTGGAGAAGTTTCAAGCCTTGTATCATCAGAATCTGTCAAGTATCAAGGCCTCAAAAGGATTAACCACTATTCTAAATCAACAAAGGAATCCAAATTTGAAAACAGGTTTGGGTTATAAAGAGGGATCTAGTAGTGGTCATCCAAGCAACAAAGACTTCATCAAGTTTGTCAAATCTACAACCAATGACGTCAACAAACCTGCACAAACAAAGGAAGATAATTAACCACCCAGGAGGAGTAAAGAAAAAGGTGCCAGAACTGAATCTGTAGAACAAGGAAAAAATACACTCCTTGCTCAAGGAAATCATCAGCATGGAAGAAATCGATTTGCTCAAAGAAGACAACCATTTTCCACGTACAAAGAATTTTTTTATGGATATTGTTTCTACTGTTCTAACTTTGGTCACAAAGCTGTAAATTGTTCCTTAAGACTTAGACATGAGAAATTAAGATTTCCAAGGAATAAATATTTGCCACTACAAAGAATGATACAGACAAGTAACAAACCATCACAGATTGCAAATTTCCAAATTAAGTCTAGAGACATGCAACTGAGGAGGTCAAGAAATAACAAACAGTGAATGAGTAGACAACGTTGCAACAATAACTTTGGCCTATTGAACAATGAGATTGAATGCTATAACTGTCACAACTTTGGCCACAAAGCTGCAAAATGCCATCTGAAGAATTACAAAGTAGATCCAAGGATAAAGTTCTTAAATAGAAAGGCTAGCACATGGAAAAGGAAAGATAGTGAAAATGTGGTCTAGCACTTTCAACTCAAAAACAAAAGGCCTCCCGGAATATAGACAATGGATGTTCCAAGCACATGAATGGAGACAAGGATAAGCTTTTGTCCATAAGTAAGAGAAAAACATGAAATGTGATCCTTGAAAATGATGAACCAAGTAAAATCAAGGATAGAGGGATGGTGAGTTTGAGTAATGACAAAGGAGATGCTCAGTACGTTCTTCTTATGGATGGTCTGAAACATAATTTTCTCAGTACAAGTCAAAAGTATGACAGAGACAGTGAAGAGGTGTTCACGTCCAAAGAGTGTAAGGTAAATGTAAACTCAGGACAAGTGGTGAATAAATGCATAAGGAAAATTAATGATGTTGATATTGAATCCTCCGCTGCAAGTAAAGAAGAAGAAACAGATACAATAAAAGAATGTTCAGTTAGCATCAATCCCATGGAAGAAGTAGAAGAAGAATCATGTCATAAGATGGAAGCTAAAGTTTTGAAGGTTGAGAAGTCAAACACCCAAATAAAGTTCTTAAACAACTCCATGACCCTGGATAAGCTCTTGGATAGTTAGAGATCACCAAATGAAAAATCTGGAATTAGATACAACAAGGAAGAAATCAATACTCCTAAGAAACCTGATACAAGTCCTTCGTCTGTGAAAAAGAAAAGCAGGTATGAGAGTGGTTGTAGAGGTTTTTTCTTGTGATTGAATATGGTCATAAAAGCCTTGGATTGTATGCATCGTGGAAGCAAAATGAAATTGCAGTAATAGAGATCGATGAGTATCAATGGGGAGATCCAAGGGTTATTTAAAAAGTACAAGCTACAATTGCACAGTGTTCAAGTAGGACAATGACATTCACAGCAACAACATTCTGATGTACAAAATTATATACATAACATTTTGTAGAGATAACAAGAGGAAAGACCTTGTCAGGGAAAGCTAATCTTTTTAGAAACAAAGGAGGAGAATTGATGCAGGAGCATCTCTCCATGCCATTCCGTCAACCACGTCAGCGCACACTCATTCATGTGCTGAAAGGGAGGCACAGCCTCATTTTTGAATTTGAATTCAATGTAAATTAATGCCTTAGGCTGGTGAGCCATGAATGCCATGCCTTTGCGCAGGCTGTAGATAAGATAGGCATTTATTGTAGATCTACTGAGATCTAGTTCTGGATAGCAGACTAGACAGCCATTGATGGTAAATCAATAGGGTAGGTAAAATCCTGGAGGGAAGCGCTAAGAGCACCTCAGGTA
>ML782492.1:138704-154886 GCA_009831015.1 Picea engelmannii | reverse complement strand
TGTTGTTGTTAAGAAAGAGGGAGAAAAATTTACATGCAAACATTGTTCAAAAGATGGCCATGATGAAGACCATTGTTGGAAACTTCATCTTGAAAGAAGACCCAAAAATTTTGGCAACAAAGGGAAGTCAAAGACTGTTGCAAGCATACAACATAATTTAGGTTTTGATTCGGGTGATGAAACAAAGATTACAGCCATGGGTTATCAAGGTAAGGGTTCTATTGCAAGTACTAGTTCTTCAAGTAACATTAATCTCAATGAAACTCGATAAGAAAAAGAAAGAATAGAACATTTTCACATAGGGGTTGTTTCAAAGCATACCAAGATAGATACTCTATTTGATACTAGCTCTCAAGCCAACTTTATATCTGAAGACACTGTCAAGAAATTAAAATTGGAAACAATTCCACATCCTAAACCCTATCCTCTTGGTTGGATATGTGATAATGCTAAATTGCAGGTGACAAGAAGGTGTAAACTTAGGTTTGCTATCACTGCAAATTTTATAGATGAGGTAGAGCTTGATGTTGTTCCTTTGGATATATGTGGTATGTTGTTGGGAAGTCCATATTTATATGATTGAAAAGCTATTTTTCAACGTCATGAGAATAAGTATCACTTGTTTAAAAATGGAGTTGAGTACATTGTTAGAGCACATTCAAAGAAGATGAATTTGTCACTTGTAAATGCGGGACAAATGAAGATATTAGTCAATGCTAGCAAGAATTTTGTTCTCTTGATGATTAAACCCAAAGATGATATAGAAAAAAAAGTTTTTCAAGGTTGTGATGCAAAGTTGAAATCTGATCTATATGAGGTTGTTAATCAATATGATGAGATGTTTCAGGAACCAAAGGGATTACCACCAAGAAGGGGTATCCAACATGAAATCCAATTGCAGCAAGATTGTTCTCTTCCAAACATTGGTATGTACAGGATGTCAGTCATGGAGAATGTTGAAATAAAAAAACAAATCCAAGAGTTGCTTGACAAATGGGTCATCGTGCCAAGCACATTGCCATGTGGATCTCCAATTGTGTTAGTGCCAAAGAAAGATGGTACATGGCGTATGTGTGTTGATTTCAGGGCCTTGAATAAGATTATGGTTAAGAATCGCTATCCTCTTTCTAGAATTGATGATTTGATTGATCAATTGAAAGATGCTAAGTATTTTACTAAGTTGGATTTGAGAAGCGGATATCATCAGATCAGGATTGCCGAAGGAGACACATGGAAGATAGCTTTCAAAACAAGGCAAGGTTTGTTTGAGTGGATGGTAATGCCTTTTGGACTTTGCAATGCACCTTCTACTTTCATGAGAGTTATGAATGATGTCTTAAGGCCTTTTCTTGATGATTGTGTTATTGTCTACTTGGATGACATTTTGATTTTTAACAAATCTTGTGAAGAGCATGTTAAGCATGTGAAGCAAGTTTTAGAGGTTTTGAGAAAAGAAAAGTTGTTTTTGAAGATGTCCAAATGTGAGTTTGGAAAAACTTCACTTATCTACTTGGGGCATATTGTTGGTGGAGGCGAATTGAAAATTGATCCCTCCAAGGTCAAAGTCATATTGGAATGGCCTAAGCCCAACAATGTGACGGAGGTAAGAAGTTTTTTGGGAGAAGCCCAATATTGGAGAAAGTTTATTGCTAATTTTTCTTCAATTCTAGCTCCATTACATGCAGTGAAAAGTATCAAGCAAGTTTTTCAATGGGGATACAAGCAACAAAAATATTTTGATACTTTGAAGAAGAGAATCAGTTCATCCCCAGTTCTTGTACTTCCAAATTTGAGGCAACCTTTTAAAATCCAAACTGATGCAAGCAATTATGCAATGGGAGCAGTCTTGTTACAACATGGTAAGCCCATTTGTTTTCATTCTAAAACTTTTAATGGTGTCGTGATTAACTATCCTACTAGTGATAAGGAGTTGTATGCATTGGTGCAAAGTGTGAAAAAATGGAAACATTATTTGTTGGGGAAAGAAACCATTGTCCACACAGATCATCAACCACTCCAATACTTACAATCACAAACAAAGCTACAACAAGCAAGGAACTTCATATGGATGGGTTTTCTACAACAATTCTACTTGGTCATAAGGTACAAGAAGGGCATTTATAACAAAGTTGTTGATATGATTTCAAGGCCTATTATTAGTTCTTCAGTTATTCTTAAGCATAGTCCTATCATGCATGAGAGCTATATTGAGCAATATTCTTTAGATGCTGATTTTAAAGAAGTATATGCAACTTTGTGTCATTCTAACCATGTTGAGGAATTGGATTACCATGTGCATGATAATCTTTTGTATCATATTGGCAAGCTATGTATTCCACAGGGTGAAATAATCAACATAATAAGAGAAGCCCATTCTTCTCTTATTGCTGGTCACTTTGGTGTAGGCAAGACGGTGGCTAATTTTCAAAGGTACTGCTATTGACCTAAAATGAATGAAAGTGTCTCAAGATATGTTTGAGGATGTTCGTTATGTGCCACAAGAAAACCTAGCAACTGAAAGTTGGGTTTGTATACTCCACTTCTGGTTCCTTCTCGTCCTTGGGAAAGTATTTCTATGGAATTTGTAGGAGGTCTACCTATGTTTAAAAGAAATCATGATTATCTTTATGTTGTGGTTGATCAATTTAGCAAAATGTGTATTTTGATGCCTTGTAAGAAGCAGGTTACAGTTGAACAAACAACACAAATGTTCTTTCAGCATGTTTGGGTACATTTTGGATTGCCTAAATCCATTATTTATGATCGAGATTCTCAATTTATTGGGATCTTTTGGTTGATTTTATGGGCACTCATGGACACCAAACTAAAAAGGAGCACATCTTTTCATCCACAAACTGATGGTCAGACAAAAGTGGTCAATAGAACAGTGGTGCATCTTCTTTGTGGTTATTGTAGCAAGCATCCTAAACTTTGGGATGAGCATTTACACTACATTCAGCATGCTTACAATCGAGCTAAGCACTCTTCAACTCGAACATCACCATTTGAAGCATGTTTTGGCTATTTTCCCAAATATCCTTTAGATTTTATCTTTGGAAAGGATATTTCTATTGATGGTCAATATGACATTGATAGGGCAGAAAAGTTCATTGAAGAAATTCAGTCGATACATTAAATGGTACAAGAATAGTTGGAAAAGAGTCAAGCCAAGTACAAGACAAGACATGAAAAGCATCGTGTTGATCACAGTTTCCAAGTTGGAGATGGATTTTGGCTTTACATTAGTAAGGACAGGCTTAAAGGAGAAGGTAAAAAACTGAAACCAATTTGATATGGTCCTTTCAAGATTCTTGACAAGATTGGTAACAATGCCTTCGGTTTAGATTTGCCTCCTTATATGCAAATGTATACAATTGTTAATGTTGAGAATTTGAAATTGTATGAGCCTCCTTTGATTGATGATCAAGGAGAACATGTTTAGATTCCTTATATAGATGATTTCTCCCCAGAATATCTTACAGAACTGCATGAAGACACAATCCTTGACAGGAGAATGAGAACTTCAAAACAAGGAAATGTGGAATATCTTTGAATTGGTCTTAAAGGCACAAATCCAAGCAAAGCCAAGTGGATTGAGGTTGGAAAGGTGAGGGAACTATACCCTCATCTTCAGATAGATTGAAAATAGTCTTTTGGAGGTCCAAAAGCTTTCCAATGGAGAGGTGTGATCTAGTGGATCAAATTTTTCTCAAAATTCAGTGCTCGGAATCGCTTCAAATCGAACAGGTGTGTAGGCCTCATCGTCACGAAGCCAACGCAACTCGTTTGGGTTCAAACAAACGTCGTATGAGAGAGATATATTTTTCTATTCAAATCATCAAACAGGCAAAAAAATGTGTGGAGAAAACAGTCTGTATAGTCTGTACAGATGCTAACATTGCAGGGCCGTACGACACATGGCAGGGCCATACAACACGTGGCAGAAGTTGAGTTGGCGGGGTTGTATGACACATGGGAGGTGTTGGTTGGCAGTTGTGTGGATGAATTGGCATCCAACATGTGGCATATTGGTGGCGAATGGATTGGTGACACGTGGCCCAAACAAGGGATGCCATGTGTCACCTAGGCTATGGATAAAACTTTTGTAGTCGACAGGACTTGACCCTGTGACCTCCGTGCAAGGGTAAAGCTTTAGGAAGGGCCACCCAATAGGCACGCCACCCATGTGGTTCTTACCACTATACAACTTTAAATTTATTTGAATTTCAATTGTTTTCATTTGGGGGTGCGGTCTGGGCCAGGGCTAAGCCCCGGCCCCTGGTCATATATATATCTACCATACAACCACCAGATCATGTGCATTCAGACCCCCCATGCTTTGCCACTTGGTGTTACCATATGTTTTAAAACCTTGGCCCCTTTTTGTATGTGTGCGCGGTCACATGGTAAGCCACATGCCCAATGGCTTGGCGGTTAGGGGCTAGGCACGCCCAAACCATCCTACAGTTCGCACAGTTTTACAGTTGCGCCCAGTGCTAGGTTTTAACACAAATATGAGGGTAGAGGCTAGGCTGAGGACGCAGAGGTGCATTTTGGTGATCCAAAGACAACAAGTTTGAAGGGGAACTTCCAAGAATCCTATCGTCTTCACTTTTTGGCCAAATCAGGTGCCAAAAGAGCCCAGTTAGGGGTTTTGGACGTTCTGAAGCCATTGGAGCCATCTATTTGGCATTTTGAGCATTGTAAAGCACATATTTTAGCACTTTGAGAAAATAATACAAAAGATCCATTGGAAGTTGGACCAAGAGATGTAGCCCAAGAGAGGGGTTAACTCCTTTATCATTTGTTGTGTTATGTGTTTTTTGTTCACTGTTATTTTCTATTGATTATATGCATCTTGAATGTCTAATTTCTATAAAAGTTGGGTGGTGCTAGGGAGGACTTTGGTCCTTTGATATTCGAGTTGGTGCTTGAATATTGGGAGTTGTAGCTTCCATCTAGTTGTGGCTATAAAATAGGGTGGCAAGGTTGTTCTTGGGAAAACACAGAGTTTTCTATATCCAAGTTGGTGCTTGTATAAGTGAAAGTAGGTGCTTCCATCTAGTCGGTATTGGAACACTCAAGGAGTTGGTGCTTCCTTCTAGTGGGTGCTAGAGAAACCAAAGAGTTGGTGGTCTCAAACAAGTTGGTGCTTGTATAAGTGGAAGTAGGTGCTTCCATCCAGTCGGTGCTGGAACACTCAGGGAGTTGGTGCTTCCTCTAGCCGGTGCTAGAGAAAACAAAGAGTTGGTGCTCTTAGCAAGTTGTAGCTTGCAAAAAAGAGGTTGTAGCCTCACAATGAGTTGGAGATATTATGTATGATAATGTAAAAAATGTAAAGATTACTTATCATACCAAGAAGAAGAGGTTTTTACCCTTTATGGGTTTCCTCAGGAAATATATGTCTCTGTATATTTCATATGTGTGACTGATGTCGAATGTTCTATTGCTTACCTCTCTGCATTATTATGATTGTCATTGAGTGCTCTATAAAGAGTTTAAAATAAGCATAATTGTTTAAGCATGGTAACAACTGATTCACCCCCTCCCTCTCAGTTGTCCAACAAAGATGTATACATTCTCATCATTATTTAAGTACAAAAAAGTGCCATATGATGATGAGTTAGGGTGTAGTGCTGGGACACTTCATTTCTTATGCAGGAATTCAAGTAGACCCAGCCAAAATCTAGGTAATTTTGGATATTCAAACTCCGTCAACTCAGAAAGAGGTAAGAAGTTTTTTAGGGCATGTTAGCTATTACATGACATTCATTAAAAAAAATTCCAAACTGGCTTCCCCGTTGTTTTTTTTATTAACAAAAGATGTTGACTTTCATTGGACTGACAACTGTGAATTGTCTTTTATAGATCTGAAACAAAAATTGTCCACAACTCCCATTTTGAGAGGGCTCAATTGGGCTCTTCTGTTTCACATTTCTTCAGATGCCTCAGATACTGCAATTGGTGCAGTACTAGGGCAACAGGAAGACAAAGATCCATATGCTATCTACTATATTAGCAAGAACATGGCTCTTGTTGAATTAAATTATATAGTTACTAAAAGAGAATTCTCAGCAGTAGTTTATGCAATCAATAAATTCATGCATTATGTCACTGGTTATCCTACTTTTATTCATAATGATCATACAACAATTAAATATCTGATGAATAAACCTATTACTAATGCCCAAGTAACAATATGGTTGTTACTACTACAAGAATTTGACATCACTATAGTAGATAGACCAGGAAAAGAAAATGTGGTTGTTGATTTTCTCTCAAGATTACATATAAATGATGATAATTTACCTGTTGATGATTCCTTTCCAGATGAACATTTGTTTGCAGTATCTTCTCACTCACCATGGTATGCACACATTGCTAATTATTTGGTTGTAGGGAAGGTACCTCCCCATTTATCTCCTCAAGAAAGAAGGAAGATTATTCAGAAGAGTGCCTGGTATAGTTAGCTAGGAGGATACCTTTTCTACACATTCCTAGATCAGGAAATTAGAAGATGTGTAAGGGATGATGAAGTGTATGATATGATTAAATCTTTCCATGATGGCCCTTATGGGGTTCATTTTGCTGATAAACAAACCGGGCATAAAATTATAAGGATGGGCTATTTTTGGCCCACCATATTTCAAGATGCCAAGAAATACGTTCAAACTTGTGACAGTTTCCAACGAATGGGTCAGCCAAATCATAGGGATGATATGCCTCTCCAGCCTCAGGTAGTGTTAGAGCCTTTTGAGATATGGGCCATGGATTTAATAGGGCCCATTAACCCACCTTCTAATAAAAAAGTATATATATTGGTCTGTACAGATTACATGACCAAGTGGGTCGAGGCGAAAGCACTCATTAGGGCGTCAGAAGAATCTGTCTTAGCATTCTTGTTTGAAGATATCTTTGTTAGGTTTGGATTTCCCAGATAATTAATAACTAATGGAGGACCCCCTTTCACATCACATAAACTTGAATCTCTACTCAGTAAATATCATGTTTTACATAGAATAATTTCTCCATACCATCCATAAGGCAATGGCCAAGTGGAAAGTACCAACAAAATTATCAAAGCCATTCTTACTAAAATAGTGAGATAACATCGCCAGGATTGGAGAGACATATTACATGAAGCTCTATGGGCTTACCGAACTACTAGGAGAAACACAACTTGTTTTTCTCCTTATGAGCTGGTATATGGAAAAAGCCTTGTTTTTCCCATTGAATTCAAAATCAAAACCTTAAGTACTGCATTAGTAGTCAACCTTGACTTGACTATGGCACAGAAGGCCAGAATGCAGCAGCTTAATGAGCTTGATGAAAAGAATTTGGACGCTATTCATCAAACCTCGATGATTCAACAACAGAGAACAAAATGGCATGACCAAGTCATCAAGAAGAAATCATTCCAGAAAGGAGATTGGGCTCTGTTGTATGATTCGCGCTTTAAATAATTTTAGGGTAAGATGCATACATGATGGCTAGGACCTTATGAGGTAGACATTGTTTTTCCTAATGTGACAGTCAGGTTGATCACTATTGATGGATCCAATACACAGTTACATGCAAATGGTCATCGCCTGTGTTGGATTACTGAGAGAGAGGGGTGAATCAGTAATAGCGTAATTATAATCCTTTTTATTCAATTGTTATATCAATGTAGAATTATTATCCAATAATGAGCAGTAATAAATAAACAATCACACACATACACAGTACACTAGTGTTTTATGTGGAAACCCAAATCGGGAGAAAACCACATAATGTTTTTTCTTATATGTCTTGAAGAATTACATTCATTGGAAGCACCAACTTCCTTTGTTTTCCAGTTGCAACTGGAAGGAGGATCCACCCCCTAGTTTCTTAGGCTACAACCTAAGGGAAGCTCGAAATCCCCAATTCTCTAGCTACAACCAGAAGGAGGCTACAACCCCCAATGTTCTTCGGCTACAACAACTTGTCCTTGCCCCGTCTTTCCACCTTGAAGTAGAAGTAGAATGATGGAACCACTGTCACACTATCACTGTGATATATACCACTGTAAACATGTACCAATAAATCTGAACCATGCATCAACCATTCATCAACCTATACCTCAACCTGTAATCAACTTGTACCATAAACAAGTGCATCAACCATGCACCAACTTGTAATCAACCTGTACCATAAACAAGTGCATCCAACCATGTACCAAGTATGTACAAATCATGTGTCAACTACACATAGTCTATGACTCATCAATATGTACCAACATCATCAACTATACACCTCATGTATGTGCGCCAACTCATCAACTACTTGTCTCAACCATGTACTTAACATGTACCACAACCAAAATCCCTCATCAATTTCATCATCCAAATATGATTTGTAGATATATAATAGACCTGGTTTATATGATCACATTCCTATAAACCTTCCTTAACTTTAAAAACAAGAGACAAGCATTTTCATCAAACTTTTCTTTAGTCTCACATGCCTAGTTTTGGATTAGTCAACAACCCTAACTTGAAGTAATAATAACTTTGAACCTATAATATATAAAGATTTGAAACTGATAAACAATTTTCTTCAATGTGATTTATGCAATTCCTCCAAGTTTCACTACTTGTAACCTCTCATAAAATGAGTTATAGCAAAAATGGTATACCTTGTTGAATTCTGGCTTATTCTAGAGAGCGACATTGTTGAGTGTTCCCCGCACAAAATATTTGATGAATTGATCTGAAACTGTTACAAAGAATACTACAGACTGTAACCTAACCAACAACTTTGGTTTCATAGAATTTGGATCTGTTATGAAGAGGATATGATGTTTTTACCCAAAACACCTGATTTTGACTAGTTTCAGGACTGGGCACAAACCCTGTTTTCCACATAGTGTAACTCCCAAAATACAACGACCCTCAAGAGGAATTTTTTACCAAAAATACTTGGATTTTTTTACCACAAATACTTGGATATGTTATAGAGAAAATGTTGAGATGACCTGTAAATAACATACCTTAGAAGGCACCATGAAAAGAATTTATCCTTCCTTGCATTTCGACCTTCTTTTCTTCACCTTCACTCAGGATTTCAGTTTAGATATCCTTGGTTACCTCAGCCACATATAGATATTCAATATGCTCAAGTGTGATTCAAATGAGATATCCTTGCCTCTTATTTATACTCTCCAAGTAGCTTCCTTAAAAACATCTTCTAGGTCACTTGGCCCACTTTCGTTATTTTAGGGTTGGGTCCACTTCTAATTTCTCCATTAAATTTGTTATTGAAATAATTTATTTTTTATTCACTTTGGATTTTAATACACTCATCACTTCACTTTATTATTTACCTTTTAAAATCTCTTAAACCACTTTGACTACTTTGACCTTTTGGGGCTTCTAGATGACATATGAGGGTCCTCCAACTTCATAAGACCATAACTCTCAAACCGTGAGGAGTTATGTGACGTTATATATACCACGAGAAATGACATGACATGTACTATCCATATAGAATAGTATTATCTGAAAATATATCATAACTCATACCGTTACCCATCAAACAAAATTTGGTCCATTACCCAAACCTAGGGTTTCCAACTTCTCATGGCCATAACTCTCTAACCATGAGGAATCATGTGAAGTTCCACATACCACTGGAAATGACATGAAAAGCACTATCCATATAGGATATTTTCCCTGACAAATCTACTTTCCTTCATCTCATTATTACACAATTAAGCATGGGTTATCTTACTCCACAAAGCGTCTTCCCGTGAGGACTTTCACCATAAGGGGACCACTTTGGAGTTCATCCATATTTACTTCTTATCAAACATGACAAAAAAATAATGAGTCATATTTACATCAAACAATAATGGGTCCATTACCTAAACCTTTGTGCTACGGGGCTTTCTTCAAGGGTTGACATCAATGATAACCAACCTTAATGAACAATCTCCCCCTTTGGCATTGATGGAAACACTCTGATGCAATACTGAAATCATATCACTCATGCTCCCCCTAGAACCAGGCCTTTGTCCTCTGCATTTGATAAATATGCTCCCCCTGGAACCATGCCTCTGTCCTCTGCATCTAATAAATATGCTCCCCCTGGAACCATGCCTATGTCCTCTACATTTGATAAATATCTCCCCCTTTGTCATCAATGGCAAAGGTATCTTTCCATCCGGGGTTGCTCCCCCTGAAAGACTATCCTCTTATGCTGCTTCCTTGTGTACATCTAAGACATATAAGATAAGAATTCAAAAATAATTCATTTTTGGAGTAGAAATAACTCCAAGTCTTTGGCGAAGATATTCAAAGGCTTCTCGTGGAAGTGGTTTTGTAAAGATGTCTTCCACTTGTTCTTTTGTGCCCACATACTCAACTCTGATGTTCTTTTCTGCAACATGTTCCCGTAGAAAGTGATACATGATTAGAATGTGGTTTGTCTTGGAGTGCATCACCAAGGTTTTTGAGATACTGATGGCACTTGTATTATCACAATATAGTGGAATGGGCTCATCATATTCAACATGTATATCTGTCAAAGTCTGTTTCATCCAAAGAACCTATGTACAACATGTTGTTGCTGCAATATACTTTACCTCGAGTGTAGATAGAGATACCGATGATTGTTTCTTGCTTAGCCATGATACCAAACACTCACCTAAGTAGAACGCTGCTCCACTGGTGCTTCGTCATCCATAAATACAACCTGCCCAATCTGCATCTGTGTAGGAAATAAGTGATAGATCTTTTCCTTTTGGATACCATAATCCAAACTCTTTAGTTTCTTTGAGATATTTGAAGATCATCTTTACTGCTAATACATGTGAATCCTTTGGTGCTGCTTGAAATCATGCCACCTGTCCAACTACCTGCATTACATTTGGTCTAGATGTTTTCACATATAGTAGGTTTCCAATCATTGACCTATATTGCCTCTGATCTGTAGACTTTGAATCATCATCTTTGCTCAACTTACAACTGGTTTGCATGGGAGTGATAATTGGTTTGCAATCTTCCATTTTAAACCTCTTTAGCATTTCTCTTATATACTTAGTTTGAGAAATAAAAATTCCTTGGTTTCTTTGACGTATCTGAAGTCCCAGAAAGAAGGATAGTTCTCCAAGTAATGACATTTCAAATTCATT
The DNA here is from genome assembly GCA_009831015.1 of Picea engelmannii. Lineage (NCBI taxonomy): Eukaryota > Viridiplantae > Streptophyta > Pinopsida > Pinales > Pinaceae > Picea > Picea engelmannii. Next base: position 143,731 of record ML782492.1, on the reverse strand, counting down.
TTACATCTCTTTTGCAAATTTCTGGCTTAACCTGTCATCATCGATACCAAAAATAATATCATCAACATAAACTTCAATTAATAAAATATTACCTTGACTTACCTTGATGTAGAGGTTGTTGTCTACACTTCCTTTTCTGAACCCTGTTTTCTGTAGATACTTATCTAGCCTAGAGTACCATGCTCTTGGAGACTGTTTTAGACCATATAAGGCCTTCTTTAATTTACACACATAATCTGTCTTTTCTTACAACTGAAATCCTTATTTTTGTTCAATGTAGACTTCTTCTTCAAGTTCCCCATTCAGAAAAGCTGATTTTATGTCCATCTGATATACTTTAACATTTTTGGAGCATGCATACGCTAAAAGAAAACAGATTTCTTCCATTCTGGCAACTGGGGCAAATGTCTCTTCAAAGTCGATTCCTTCAATCTGTGCATATCCTTTACATACCAATCTAGTTTTGTTCCTTGTAACCTGTCCATCTTCATTCAATTTATTCCTGAAAACCCATTTTGTGTCGATCACATTCTTATTGTTTTGTCTTAGAACTAATTCCCAAGTGTCATTTTTTTCTATTTGATCCAATTCTTCATCCATGGCCTTATTCCAAAATTCATCCTTGTTGGCTACATCAAAAAAGTTTGGTTCAATTGTAGATAAGAGTGCTAGGTGTGTTTGTTCTAGTGAACGGATTTTTATTCTAGTCTCAACTCATGCATCTTTGTTTCCAATAATCTGATCTGAAGGATGATTCTTATATACTCGTTTACTAGGTGTCTTTGGAGATACTTGTTGAACTTGCTCTTCTACTTCTATCAAATTCTCTTCATCTTCATCTTCCTCTTCTTCTTCTTTTTCATCTTCTTCTTCAAAAAGTTGTTCAATTGATTTGTTTTCTTCTTTCTTTGATTATAGTTTGCATGTTTCATCAATTGTTACATTGATGCTTTCAACAACTTTGTTTAATATTAGATTGTAACACTTGTATGTTTTCCTTGTACTTGAGTAACCAACAAGTATTCCTTTGTCCACACTAGAGTCAAACTTTCTCATTCTTCCATCTTCTCTTTTGATGTATCATTTTCTTCCAAAAACTCTGAAGTGATTCACATTTGCTAGTCTTCCTTTCCATAGCTCGTAGGGAGTTATATCAGTGTTGTTTCTGAGCATTACTTTGTTTTGAATGTGAATTGTTGTATGCACTACCTATGTCCAAAAAATATCTGTCAACTTTGAATCCATTATCATTGTTCGAGCCATTTCTTGTACTGCCATGTTCTTTCTTTCAACAACTCCATTCTGTTGAGGTGTCCTAGCGATGGAGAATTTCCTTTTTATTCCATGATTGTTGTAGTAGTCCATAAATTCCTTTGAGGTGAATTATCCTCCATTATCCGATCTTAATCATTTGATTCTTGAATCCATCTCATTTTCAACCATTTCCTTGTAGATCTTGAAATTTTCAAAAGCTTCTGATTTGTTCTTGAGAAAGCAAACTGCAGTCATTCTTGATAAATCATCAAATAATAACATAAAGTATCTCTCACCTTATAAGCCTTTTGTTGTAGTTGGTCCAACTAGATCAGTATGCACAATTTCCAATGGTTTTGTTGTTGAATATTCCTTTTATTTGAACCTGGTCTTTGTTTGCTTTCCTTGTTGGCAATGCTTGCATAAAGTCTTGGTTGGTTTCGTGATTTGGGGCATTTCTATGACTGCTTATCTTTTGTTGAATTTGACAAGGTTATCAAAATGCATGTGACCCATTGTTCTGTGCCATAGCCAAATTTCATCTTCCTTTCCTAGACAACACTTTTCATTTCCAATTTCACTTAACACATATATGTTGCTTGAAATTCTTGCAGTTGTAGTGACCAATTTCCCTGAACCTTATTTTCTTATCTCACACTTTTGTGAATCGAAAGTAAATTTATGACCTTGGTCACACATTTAGCTCACACTTAAAAGATTATGATTCATATCTTCTACTAGTAGAACATTTTCTACCTTTTCATTCTTGTTCCCAATTCGGACTGTGCCTTTTCCAATGATTTTGGATGAATCATCATTTCCAAAGAGACTGATCCATCTATTTCCTTTCATAATGTAAGAAACTTGTCTCTATCACCTATCATGTGTATTGAACATCCACTGTCAACATACCAACCACGTTTCTTCTGTTTAGCTTGTAGAGTGACTGTGCATTCTTCATTGCTATACCGATCTTGCTTTCTTATCCATGTCATTTTCTAAGGTTCTTGTTTGTGACTCTGTTGAGGTTCTTTAGGAGGGACTATCATTCTGCAATTTTTGGCCATGTGTCCAAAATTGTTACATTTGTAACATTCCACTTCAGTGCTCAAAGATTCAAACCTGTTGTAACTTCTTTTCTGTGTTTCACTAGGTCTTCTTGAATAACCCCTTTGTGTATGGCTCTCAATGCAGTTATTTTTCTTGTTGTTAGGTCTTCAATTTACAACTTTATGTCCAAAATTATTACATGCATAACATAAACCAAAAAATATAGTTTGATACCTAGTAGTTGAAGATCTTATGAAAGGAGGTGCTCTTATGAATCCTTCTTCTTCTTGAGGCATGTCTATCTGTTGTTGACTCTGAAATTTGAATCTTCTCGGTGGAGGAGTGTCCCTGTAATCTTCCTTGTGTATCTTTTTATCCCCTTTGATTGTTTCTGCATAACTTTTTGCAATTGTTTCTTGCTCTGTTGTTTTGGAGCTTGATCCCTTTTCTGTCTAATTGTATCCAAGTCCAGACTTTTTAAGATAATATTTTTGACTACTGATAATGTCATCCAGAACTTTTGAGCTATTCTGCATATTTTTCTTTTGAATATCCTTTCTTAGTGTTACAATCTCTGCTTCCAGGTTTCCAATGATCTCATCCTTTCCTTCTAGATATTCTTTGAGTGCTTCTTCAATTCTTTTATCTTATTCTATTTGAACCTTCAATTTTGCGATCATTTGTTCTAGTTCTTGAGTGTCTTTTTTATTATCTAGTTATGCTTGTAGTTTCTTGTTTTTCTTCTTTTCTCTTCTGATAACCTCTATGGCACTCATTAATTCTTCTCAGAAGTCAACTTCTGCCTCTTCAATTTCTTCTTCATATGCTTCTTCATATTCTTATTCGGAGTCTTCTTTATCAGAGTCTTCTACTGCCATGAATAGAACTCTCCCTATTTCACTGTCACTGACTTCATCTTCATCTGATGATGAGATGTCTTCTTTGGTGCAAAATTTTTTCTTGAAAACTTTCTTTGTACTTCTTTGTAGTTATTTTACCTTTATATGTTTGTCTACCTTTTGAGTAACCTTTATCATTTCTCTTTTTCTTATGAGGACATTTGTTATAAAAATGAACAATACCATCACAATTAAAACAAATTAAAGGAAGCTTACCTCTATACCTACCGTTGGTTTCTTTGTTCAGTCTTTTGATGAAGTTGGCCACTTCTTCATCATCTTCCAAGACGTCGCTACTGTTGCTATATTCTTCTTGTTACTTTTTCTTTTTCTTTGATCTTTTGGATGCTTTGAAGTCTGCTTCTTTTACATCTGGATTTTCCTGTTCAGTTCTCATCTCATATGCTGTAAATATTCCACGCAGTTCATCCATGCTTATTGAGTTTAGATCTGATATTTCTTCTAGTGCTAATATATCAGGGTTGAATCTCATAGGAGGAGATCGTAGTACCTTTTGAACAATTACAGATTCTTCAATTTCTTCTCACAATCCTATGATTTCATTCATTGTTTCATCGACTCATAAGAAGTAGGCTACGATATCTTCATCTTCCTTCATTTTTAGTTGTTCAAACTGACCTCTGTAAGTTTGAATATTTGTTGCTTTGACTTTTGAATCTCCTTCATAAATATTTCCAAGCTTGTCCCAAATCTATTTAGCAGATTTACAATGTGCAACTTCGGTGAATATCGTATCACTGAGACCATTCAAAAGTTCAATTATGGCTTTGGAATTATTTTCACCGAGTTTCACTGCTTTTTCATTTGTTGGTGGAACTGTTGGTGTTGTGTATCCATCTACAATTGATTGCCAAACTTGAAATCCCTGTGCCTATATATATGTCTTCATCCTTATGCTCCAAAAAAAATACTTATGTCTATCAAACTGTGGTATTCCATTTTTATACGAGTTGATACTCTCCATGATCTACCTTTTAGTGGTTAAACTGATTTCTAAAGGAACCTTCTCTGATACCAATTGTTGGATTACTAAGAGGGGGGGGTGAATTAGTAATAGCATAATTATAATTATTTTTATTCAATTTTTATATCAATGTAGAATTATTGTCCAATAATGAGTAGTAAGAAATAAACAATCACACACATACATAATACACCAGTATTTTACGTGGAAACCCAACTCGGGAGAAAACCACAGAATTCTTTTTCTTATATGTCTTGAAGAATTACGTTCATTGGAAGCACCAACTTCTTTTGTTTTACAACTGCAACTGGAAGGAGGCTCCAACCCCCTATTTTCTCATGCTACAACCTGAGGGAATATCGAACTCCCCAATTATCTAGCTAAAACCATAAAGAGGCTACAACCCCCAATGTTCTCTGGCTTAAACCGGAAGGTGGATACAACCACTTGTCCTTGCCCCTTCCTGCCACCCTGAAGTAGAAGTAGAATGATGGAACCACTGTCACACTATCACTGTGAGATATACCACTATAAACCTGTACCAATAAATCTGAACCATGCATCAACCATGCATCGACTTGTACCTCAACCTGTAATCAACCGGTACCATAAACAAGTGCATCAACCATGCACCAACCTGTAATCAACATGTACCATAAACAAGTGCATCCAACCATGTACCAAGTATGTAAAAAGCATGTGTCAACTACTCATCAACTATGACTCATCAATATTTACCAACATCATCAACTATACACCTCATGTATGTGCACCAACTCATCAACTACTTGTCTCAACCATGTACTCAACATGTACCACAACCAAAATCCCTCATCAAT
>ML782492.1:114282-130316 GCA_009831015.1 Picea engelmannii | reverse complement strand
GTGTGTGTGTGTGTGTGTGTGTGTGTGTGTGTGTGTGTGTGTGTGTGTGTGTGTGTGTGTGTGTGTGTGTGTGTGTGTGTAATCAGAGTATTTAATTATTGTGTGAAACACTAATTTTTAACTCTCTTGTTGTTTTAAAAAATAAAAATAAAATGGAACCCGTTCAATATGTAAGATAGGAAAACAAGGGACAACAATGAAGAAAAGGGTTGATTGTAAATTTTGTAAGTACTTACACTTTATTTAATTAACGTTTTCTATTTATTGTGATGTTTATATTCTAATTAATGTATAATCATCCATGGAAATTTTCCACCATGTGTGATGCAGGAGCATCGCCAACTCATCAAGCGAGCCAACGCGGAAGACAGATGGACAGACCAGCACAAATTTTTGAAAAAACAACACCTTGAAATTGTTGCGCAAACATTAATGTGATAATTTAATGAGGCACACTTATGTATTGTAATGGACCTTGAGCGGATAGCTCTCGTCCTTAGGTAGATAGACGACATTTAAATACAGTTAATGTTGGTATATAGGATTATAATTCATAGATTAGACAGTTTTAGAAAGACTGAGGGAAAACGGATATAGACACCCTCATTGTATCATTGTAACATAAGCCTGAGCATAGAAGAGAAGAGGGAGAACAAGAGCATACAGAGAACTATAGAAGAAAACCCATGTACAAATCCTGAATTAATAAAAGAAATTGATTCAGATTCATGGCTTTTGTGTTATTCTCTGTGTATGTGTGTTGAATGCTATGCTCATGAGTGGTTGTTTTTCCTATTATACATTTTATTTTATATGTTGTGTATGTGATCTCATGTTGAGTTTGAAGTCTGAAGGGAAGAAGGAATGAGTTCAATTGTTTCTCTACTTGAGCCAGAGAATTCCTGCAAGGAGTGCAGTCGAATTTGTCCGCAAGGAGTGCATTGACAGAGGGGTTCAAATAGAGATAGTTTTTGTTCTCATTTCCTCGAATGTGCAGGTTGGGCACAGGGTCGTGCAAGGAGTGCACAGGCTAGGTAAAAGACTCAGGGTTGTGAACCTAAGTGAAAAGCTGAAAAACTGCTACTGCAGGCGTGCGCAGAGGAAAGAGATTTCAACACTTAGACGTGTTGAAGGGTTGTTGCAAGGAGTGCGCGCAAGGAGGCTTTTCTAAGGCTTAGGGTCATAGAAAATATCAGGAAGGATAGAGTCTTCGAATTCATCGAAGGATTGCACAGAGAATTTGTGTTTGAAGCGTTCAATCAGGTGCTGCAAGTTTGCGAGCAGGCGAACGAGTTTCATGGATAAGAACACTTAGTCCTTTCGCAGAATTCATCCGGAAGGAACAGACAGTCGGTATTCTCAGAGGAGAATCCACGAATCTCCGTAAGCCATCAGATCTTGCGAGCATGCAGGGGAGATACAGTAGTGTATTTTATGAAGGTTTAAGCTCAGGAGGGATAGAGCCGTCAATCCAGGTCAGCCAGGACCGTGGGATCTACACGTATATCGTGTATCGGGGTTTTGTGGATCGAACCTCCAAAGTATTGAGACAGGAATTGCGATATCGTGATCCATGATATCCCGATAGATCAGAACCTTCCATCGTTGGGGATGAGTGGCAGAAGGTCCAAGGAAGTCGGGGTTCAGAGTATCGGGAGTTTCTAGGACAGAGTATTCTTGTAGCTTGGAATCGCGAAACGTGATATCCCGACGGGAGAGATGTGTGGGACCACAAGAGTCAGAGTGGAAGACAGGTGGCACACCGTATCAGAGTTTGGGGAAAGGAAAGTCCCTAAACATTAGGCATTAGGATTCGTGATCCCGCGAAGTCCGATATCTTGATGAAGTGACAGGACAATTGAATAGTCAACTCGCACGGGTGCATCGGTGTTTCAGCATATCGGGCATTGGGAGTCGGTAAGACGAGTTTCCTGTTATCACGAGTGCCGAAATCATGATAGGGAAAATTCCGATAGAGGAAAGAGAAAAGTCAGTGTTGACTGGTCATCGGGTCTTAGGAATTCGAGAGCCCAGTGTTCGACCTTTGACATCGCAAAATCGCGAAGTCCGATTCCCCGATAAGCAAAGAGAGGGGATCGCACGGAGAATTATGTGGGTGCAGATTTCCCGATAGGGAAAAAGAAGGACGTTTGAGTTCTTTGGGCCATGGGAAGAAGAATATCTTGTGAGAGGGTGCGCACTGAGGAGCGTGGCTGCGTCAGAGTGGTATCAGATCTTAGAAAGATTCTTTGCTTTCTATAGAAGAGAAGAGGAGAATTCACCATGTCACCTAGGAGAAGGGACGTGTAGTCAGCCGATCCAGAGGATAGGGAAGTGTAGAGAAGAAGAGGCAGGCAGGTAACCAATCCAGAAATGGAGAGAAAAATGCATGATCTCTGAGCAAGACTCGAAGACATGGAGATAGCGCAAAGGCGCACCGCTAGTGCAGGAGATCTTAGTGATTCCGAGAGTGAAATCGAGGTTGAACGAGAAGAAGAAGTTGCAGCGGAGGATGCAACCAATGAACATCTAATTAAAGATATTTCATGGATGGGTGCAAAGGCAAAAATGGACATTCCAGTTTACGAGGGAAACTTGGATTCGGAAGAGATTCTAGATTGGATTAGACCTCTTGATACTTACTTCGACTACAAAGATGTCGAAGAAGATAAGAAATTCAAGCATGCTGTCACACGCAGCATTATGGTGGGACAAGCTACAAGAAGACAGACGTTGCAAGGGCAAGCAAAAAATTAAAAGTTGGGATCGAATGATTGCGAAGATGAAGGTGAAATTCATCCTGAGATTTTATCAAATTAATTTATTTAGGAGGATGCATAACCTAAGACAAAAGCTCATGACAGTGAAAGAATACACTGAGGAATTCTATCGACTAAACATCAGGGTAGGTCATCGGGAGAGTGATGATGAGAAAGTTGCCAGGTACATTAATGGCCTGAGATATGATATCCAGGACAAGATGAGCATGGTAATCATCCGAATGGTGGAGGATGCTTATCAGATGGCTCTGAAAGCTAAAGAGAAGCTAAGCCGAAAATAGAGTCAGAGGGGCTGAGGCAGAAGCCATCCCAGAGGCAAAGAAGTTGCACAGGACAAATACCAGAAGCCCATGGAGGAATGGAAGAAACCTCAGACTCGTACTGAGAGAGGTGGAACCTCATAGAGAGGGCCATATGTTGAACAAAAAGGACAGCATAATGAGAAGAGTGGAGATTATGCTGACGCAAACACTTTTCCTCATACCAGAGGCAGAGGAAGAGGAAGAGGTGGAGTAATCACATGCTTCACATGCGGAAAGAATGGGCACAAGTATTACGAGTGTCTAGAGAAAAAGAAGGACATTGGAGAAGCTCACATCACCGAAGCACAGAGGTGGGATGTTGAGGCCGAAGACGCTGAAGGCGAAAGATCGCTCATGATGCAAAAAGTCCTTTTGACACCTGAGAAGGAGGTGGAAAGTTCAGTCCAAAGGACCAGACTCTTTAGGACTACTTGCAAGACCAAGGACGGGGTATGGAAGGTCATTGTAGATAGTGGTAGCACAGATAATCGCGTATCTACAGAGATGGTAGAGAAGCTGGAGCTGGAGACGACTGATCATCCAAGCCCATATAGAGTTTCATGGCTACAAAAAGGACACCAGGTAACTGTTATTAAACAATGCTTGGTTGAATTCAAAATAGGTGGATATAATGATAAGATTATGTGTGATGTTATTCCCATGGATGTTTTTCATCTATTGTTGGGTAGACCATGGCAATATGACATAAATGTGATTCATGATGGGAGAATGAACACATATACCCTAGAGAAAAATGGGAGGACACACATGTTGCTTCCGATAAAGGATAAGGAGGTGAAGCTGGAAGTAAGAAACATAGTACTTCTCATGAGTGGAAAGGAACTTCTTGCCGAGGTTAAGAAGAAGGAGGATCCACAATTCTTTGTGGTCAGGTAGTTGTGGATTGTTCTGACTAGTACAAGAGTGGATGATTTACCGGATGAAGTTCAGGAACTACTGGAAGAGTTCGCTGACATTGTGGTGGATGAATTACCTCGTTCGTTGGCACCGATGAGGAATGTGAGTCATCATATAGACCTCATGCCAGGAGCTAGTTTGCCAAATAAATCCACGTACATATTGATGCCGCAGGAGAATGAGGAGGTTAAAAGGAAAGTCCAGGAGTTGTTGGACAAAGGGTTAGTCAGGGAAAGCTTGATTCCATGTGTTGTTCCAACATTACTCAGTCTGAAGAAAGACGGAGGCTGGAGAATGTGTACCGACTCGAGGGCGATCAATAAGATAACCATCAGGTACAGGTTTCCATTGCCACGAATGGACGATTTAATGGATTGCCTGAGCGGGGCCAAATTTTTTTCAAAGATTGATCTGAAAAGCGGATATCACCAGATTCGCATGAGAGAAGGTGATGAATGGAAGACAACATTCAAAACAACCGAGGGTTTGTATGAATGGCTTGTTATGCCATTTGGCTTAACAAATGCGCCAACTACCTTTATGAGGTTGATGAACGAAGTCTTGAGGGAGTTCATCGGGAAATTTTTCATCGTATACTTGGATGACATACTAGTTTATAGTAAATCAGTGGCAGAGCACTTGAAGCATTTGGCTACAGTGATGCAGAAACTACAGCAGGAGAAGTTGTTGATTAATATGAAGAAGTACTCATTCATGAAGACTAAACTCATTTATTTGGGATTTTTTATTTCGACAAATGAGTTGAGGATGGATCCGGATAAGGTGGAAGTGATCAAGAATTGGCCATCACCGAGGAATGTATTCGAGGTGAGAATTTTTCATGGTTTGGCTAGTTTCTACTGAAAATTCATCAGAAATTTCAGTGGAATTAGCACAGCAATGATGGATACAATGAAGAAGTGGAATAAGTCTTTTCACTGGACAATAGAGGCTGAGAAGAGCTTCAATATGTTGAAGAAGAAGATCAGAGAACAACCAGTTCTGGTGTTACCGGATTTCCAAAAGACATTTCAGGTGAAATGTGATGCAAGCGGGTTTGCCATAGGAGTGGTCTTGAGTCAAGAAGACAGACCGATTGCATATTTCAGTGAGAAGATGAATGAGGCAAAGGTGAAATACTCCACATACGAAAAGGAATTTTATGCCATCATCCAGGCACTGAAGAAGTGGAGGAATTACTTGATCCCAAAGGAATTTGTTTTATATAGTGATAACCATGCATTACAGTTTGTGACTCAATAGGAGAAGTTGAATCAGAAACATATAAAATGGGTTGAGTATATGCAGAATTTCAAATTTGTGATTAATCATATTTCTGGTACTGCTAACAAAGTTGATGATGCTTTGAGCAGGAAGTGTTTGTTGTTGCAGAAGTTTAGAGTCCGCACTTTAGGTTTTGATGATCTCAGGGACATGTATGCAAATGATCAGGATTTTAAGGAAGCGTATGAAGCAGTTAAGAACCCAGTTCTCAGAGAAAGAAGCCAGTGGATAGAGTACATGATCTAGGAAGGGTTGTTGTTCAGAGGCAATCAACTGTGTATTCCGAAATGCTCCATGAGGGAGAACCTGTTGAAGGAGAAACACAGTGGAGGATTAGCAGGACATTTTGGCCATGACAAGATGTTCGTGAAATTGAATGAGTCATATTTTTGGCCAGGAATGCGAGCAGATGTCAAGAGATTTGTAGACAGATGTAGATTTTGCTAGCATTCGAAGGGGAGAAAGCAGAATGCAGGATTTTATCAGCCATTTCCCATACCGGAGAGGCCATGGGATGCGATTAGCATGGATTTTGTATTGGGATTGCCAAGGATGCAAAGAGGATTTGATTCAGTCTTTGTGATAGTGGATAGGGTTTCCAATATGGCACATTTTATCCCATGCCAGAAAACCAGTGATGTGACTCATATTGCAAATTTGTTTTTCGAAGAGGTCATTCGACTTCATGGGTTGCCTAAAAGTATAGTTTTGGACATAGATACAAAGTTCCTGGGACATTTCTGGAGGACACTGTGGAAAAATATGGGAACTAACTTGATGTTTAGTTCTGTATATCATCCTTAGATGGATGAGAAAATAGAAGTAGTGAACAGAAGTCTAGGAGACTTGCTGAGAAGCTTGGTGACAGAGCACCACAGCCAGTGGGATAGTATATTGCCGCAAGCAGAGTTCGCATATAATGACTCAGTGAACAGGATCACATGAATTTTTTTTTTCCAGGTTGTCTATGGGATGTAGCCGAGAGGGGTTTCTGAACTGAGGGATTCAGAAAAGATTGCGACTAGGAGCGCAAGTGCATAAGAATTCGTGGAGGCGATGAAAGAACTTCACGGCCAGGTGAAGCAGCGACTGCTAGATTCAATTCACGAGTATAAGCGTAGAGCCGACCAGTGGAAGAGACAACATCAGTTTGAGGTTTGGTGAATTAGTTCTAACACATTTGAGGAAAGAGAGGTTCCTGAGGGGAACATACAATAAATTGAAATTGAAGAAAATGGGGCCATGTAAGGTCTTGAATAGATTGGGGGAAAATACTTATGATATCGAGCTGCCGAATGGGATCGGAATATCTCCGATATTCAATGTCGCAGATTTATACCCGTACAGGGCTGGAGAAGTAGAGACTGGAATTGAGCAGCCAGTGATCCAGTGGATGAAGTAGATGCCAGTTGCATAGAAGCTGCAGATAGAATGTATATTGGACAAGAGAGTGGGTAAAAAGACCAGGCGGAAAGTATACTATGAGTATCTGGTCAAATGGAAGGGCCATCCAGTGGAAGCTGCTAGCTGGGAGAATGAAGCAGAGATATAGAAGCATGGACAAACCATGCAGGAGCTCATGGACAGGAGCCCATGAAAGTTTTCAAGCGAGGGAGTATGATGCAAGAGCATCGCCAACTCATCAAGCGAGCCAGCGCGGAAGCAGAAGACAGCTGAACAGGCCAACACAAATTTTTGAAAAAAAAACACCTTGAAACTATTGCATGAACATTAATGTGATAATTTAATGAGGCGTACTTATGTATTGTAATGGACCTTGAGCGGATAGCTCTCATCCTTAGGTAGATAGACGACATTTAAATACAGTTAATGCTGGTAGATAGGATTTTAATTCATAGATTAGACAGTTTTAGAAAGACGGAGGGAAAACATATATAGACACCCTCATTGTATCATTGTAACATAAGCATGAGCATAGAAGAGAAGAGGGAGAGCAAGAGCATACAGAGAACTGTAGAAGAACACCCATGTACAGATCCTGAATTAATAAATGAAATTGATTCAGATTCATGGCTTTTGTGTTATTGTCTGTGTATGTGTGTTGAATGCTATGCTCATGAGTGGTTGTTTTTCCTGTTATACATTTGCTTTTATATGTTGTGTATGTGATTTCATGTTGAGTTTGAACTCTGAAGGGAAGAAGGAATGAGTTTCAATTGTTTCTCTACTTGAGCCAGATAATTCCTGCAAGGAGTGCAGTCGAATTTGTCCGCAAGGAGTGCGTTGATAGAGGGGTTCAAATAGAGATAGTTTTTGTTCTCATTTCCTCGAAGGTGTAGGTTGGTCACAGGGTCATGCAAGGAGTGCGCAGGCTAGGTAAAAGACTCAGGGTTTTGAACCTAAGTGAAAAGCTGAAAAACTGTTGCTGCAGGCGTGCACAGAGGAAAGAAATTTCAACACTTAGATGTGTTGAAGGGTTGATGCAAGGAGTGCGCGCAAGGAAGCTTTTCTAAGGCTCAGGGTCATAGAAAATCTCAGGAAGGATAGAGTCTTCGAATTCGTCGAAGGATTTCACAGAGAAGTTGTGTTTGAAGCGTTCAAGCAGGTGCTGCAAGTTTGCGAGTAGGCGAATGAGTTATGTGGATAGGAACACTTAGTCCTTTCACAAAATTCATCCAGAAGGAACGAACGATCGGTATTCTCAGAGGAGAATCCAAGAATCTCCATGAACCGTCAGATATTGTGAGCATGCAGAGGAGATACAATAGTTTATTTTCCGAAGGTTTAAGCTCAGGAGGGGTAGAGCCGTCAATCCAGGTCAGCCAGGACCGTGGGATCTACACGTATATCGTGTATCGGGGTTTCATGGATCGAACCTCCAAAGTATTGCGACAGGAATTGCGATATCGCGATCCATGATATCCCGACAGATCAAAACCATCCATCATTGGGGACGAGTGGCAGAAGTTCCAAGGAAGTCGGGGTTCAGAGTATCGGGAGTTTCGAGGATAGAGTATTCTTACAGCTTGGAATCGCGAAACGCGATATCCCGATGGGAGAGCTGTGTGGGACCACAAGAGTCAAAGTGGAAGACAGGTGGCACACCGTATCAGAGTTCGAGGAAAGGAAAGTCCCGAAACATTAGGCATTAGGATTCATGATCCCACGAAGTCCGATATCCCGATGAAGTGACGGGACCATTGAATAGTCAACTCGCACGGGTGCATCGGTGTTTCGACATATCGGGCATCGGGAGTCAGTAAGACGAGTTGCCTATTATCGCGAGTGCCGAAATCATGATAGGGAAAATTCTGATAGAGGAAAGAGGAAATTCAGCGTTGACTGGTCATCAGGTCTCGAGGATTCGAGAGCCTAGTGTTCGACCTTTGACATCGTGAAATCGCGAAGTCCGATTCCCCGATAAGCAAAGAGAGGGGATCGCATGGAGAATTTTGTGGGTGCAGATTTCCCGATAGGGAAAAAGAAGGACGTTTGAGTTCTTTGGGCCGTGAGAAGAAGAAGATCATGTGAGTGGGCGCGCACTGAGGAGCGCGGCTGCATCAATGTGCTTGCATGCAAAGAAGAGTCATATAAACATTTTATTGATATTGGATTATGTATGGATTGTGAGTATACACTAGAGTATTAAGGTTTAATTAAACAATTTGCAAGTAGCTACGTTATTTTACTTTCAACATGAAACCTTTGATTATATCTATACTTTATTGTAGTGTATTAAACTTGTAGGAAGTATGGAGTGGAGCCACCAAAAAATGTTTCGAAAGATGGCATGACACATGGCTTCGAACAAAATTGTATGATTTCTGAAACAGTTGCTACTATGCTATGTTTTTCAATTTACAAAATCATGTATATTGTGCTATAAATATTTATAGATATATTCACTACACTTTGTTTATATCTTTCTAGATGGAACAAGAAAAGGAAAAAAAAATCAAGCTAATCAACAGAACATTGCAAATAATCCAAGTACAATATCTGCTACAAGTTATGAAGAAATGAGGCATGCAAGCAATTCAATAAATGATAGCAATGATAGTGATCCCAAAAATGAATTATGAATTTAATATAATTGAATGTTACAATTTTTTTGTTTTGGAATGAGTATATGTAAAGAGAAGGAATTTCATTTAATTTGGAAATATTATCCCAATTAGTATCACAATGGGTTACTGATAATTGTATTGGTCATTTATCAAAATTGTCATTGTCGTGGACCTTTATGTTGTACCATTTTTATGACAAGGTGATCTGTGATCTTTTTGTCTGGTGACTTATTAAAGAAATGTATTAAATGAACATAAACTAAAGTGCACCATAAAAAAGGAAAAAAAACTCTAAAGGAAAGAGTCATAAGCATCAAATGTAAACACAAAGAACTTGACAAACAAAGTTCGTCCCTAGTGGACTACGTCTTCAGGTCCTTCTCTCAAATGGGTAGGCCTTTTTATTAACTCCATAAAAGAATTGGGCAAAATACATAAGTATACCTCATTCTGGAGTTAAGCTACAGAAGATTTGCTCAGATCAGAAAAAAAACATTGTCATTGCGTTTGTGGCATCCAATTACCTAAAAATGACTATCTCCACACCTTGATATGAGTTCGTCACTTTCGGGCCCAAGAGATAACCCTGTCTCAGTTTCCGTGCCTGGACCTGCAATTAATCGCTGGAAAACTTTCTCTAAAATTTGTGCCTCTATCTCGAAATTCATGCCTCTTCCATATGACCATGCCCTTGGTCTCTCCTCCTTGCACACTGGCAGAAACCCCTTTAAATAATAAAATGTGGGCGGTTTTGTAATAATGGGACCGTTGGCGCATTGGTTAGTGGAGGCTATTTGAAGCCATTGGTTGGCAGGTTTAGACGAAGGTCCAGATGTTGAACCCGCGGGCGTCCCCTTTTAACATATTGTTACAACATTTTTTGGAACGGTACTAAATTTGGCGGAACAACGAAATATGCCGCCAATTCTGGTGGAACCGTCGCCAGATTTGGCGGTGTTGGCACCTAAATGTGCTAATGACAATTTTTTAAGTAACACTAATTAAAGTCTATTTTTGTTTTTCAATGTTAACTAAATTTCTCATGGATTATGGGTTAAAATGCAGTTTGGGAATTTTAAAAATTGTTTGTTTTCCATGTTTCGCTTTAATAGCCGAAAATGTGTTCTCGAGTTTCTATATACAAGACTTTATGCAGAGCTTGCAGAGTTATAATTTGTAGTAAAAATTTGGGGGCCTTGGGCCCTTTTTTCTTTCTTGATAGCACCTAAGACCTGCATCAACAAAACATCTTTTACCATGAGCCACGCAAAATCAAGGGTTAGACACATTGTTAAGTCAGAGCCAGCACACAAGCGCCAAATCAAAACATGAGGAGGAGGGGACTAAGTCCCATGCACTACGCATCGATATAGAACATGGAGGACGATGGATATAAACTCTTCGATAGTAGACTGCACATTGCATATGGGATAACCCATATACACAAAACAAAAATTTGCCCAGCATCCAAGAGAAAAATGAGAACTCATGGTCCTAATTCCAATTGGGTGTCGAGAGAATGCCCATCATAGCCAGTGGAAATGTCAATGTGAAAATTTTCAATCTTGTCACGAAGATGGGAGGCATACGACAACAAGCACCAATTTGGAAGCATCCACTGAGTTCTAGAATGAAAAATAACACGTGCATGTGTTCAAGAGCATCCACAAGAGAATTCTCAAGTACGTAGACTAGTGCCCTATGAAGGCCAATGCTCGAAAGCCAAATGAACAAAGTGTCATGACTAAACTAGAGAATTAGGGCCCAAGAATGAGTGTAGTCCCAGGTGTTCATATTCAAGTACAATTACATGTGTCAAGAGTCTGTGTGTTTTCTATCCCCAAGATTGGTCAGCGCCCACACGGAACACAAAATTTCCAAGTAACAAGGTAGCATTCTCATGGAAGAAGCATTCAAATAAGATATCAGGAAGCTGGAGTGACGATGTCTATCATTATGCAAAAAACTATTCCATTTGATTTTCATACTAGCCAGGATCCCTGGGGTTTAAAGAATGAAAAAATAATATAAAGAAGAATAGTCATAAGAACAAGGCATCGAATCAACACTTGAAGGCATTTGATTGGCAACATGAATGCATTGAATTTGTCATCGAGTTTGGTTCTCTAGAGAATATACTCATAAATATTGATGGAGTTCATGATGGTGCTATTCAAAATGCCCTATATTTGATGATGGGCATTAGTATTGGAAAAAGGAAGATTTTAGGGAATCAAAGACCAACCTCTAGATTTCCAGGACAACACTTGGCAGCTACAAAATTTTATGAAGGTTGACTCTGTCCAGATTAAAAGGAGAGACATTATCTTTCATAACAATTCCATATTTCTAGGGATTTAACTAGTATCTTCAGGATGCCAACTAAGATTCAGATACCATATTTTAAGGCATTATATCAGTAGTCAAAGGGATATTCCCATATTTTAGGAATAATTCGACTCTTGCAATGATACAGTTGGCATGGGATTCATCAAATGAAGAGGTCAATCTCATATTTCAAGGAGTTAATTCATTATTTGAATGGTCTTTTCTAACAATTCAATTAACATAAAATCAAGCAGTGAAAGAAGGTAACAGAGGAACAGGTGGAAAATTAGTTCCAGATTTTGTGTAGCCAGTTAAGGATTCAATCCTTTTTTCCAGACAATTTTTTCCAGCAAGAGGAGAAAATGCACATGTGGAAATAATCAAGAAACATATATAGATTTCAAACTCAATTCTAGATTTAAAGGCTCGATACTTGTAGTTTATTCAACAATTTTCTATTTTAGGTTTTTAATTTGAAATTGTTTTAATCAATAGTTTGATATAAAGTCAGGAATAATGTGATCGAAGGGGTGGGGGATTCAATTTCTAAAAGACCCAAGAGGGGTTTTCTCCAAGACCTGAGAGAAGTCCAGAAGGCAAATTTCTATGGATACATGAATGTAATCCTAAAGGCATGATTTTTCTACAACATCTCTTCCATTGAGGATCTACGAGAGTTATTTTACCAATATGTTTATACCTTTTCTTTCTTCTTACTTGAATAAAATGAAATTTTTTTAGAATCAAAGTCTGTCATTGATTAATAGATCTATGAAAAGCATAGACTCTGTTGTAGCTTTCCTATTTATCATTGTATTATTCAAGAATCTTGATTAGTTCATTTTACAAAAAGGAACTTTTGTTTGATGAACTTTATGCTTTATGTTTTCTTCCTCATTCTTATATTTACACAACTTTCTTCTGATAAGAAACTTGAGTGACTTCAATCTTTAGGTTGATTTGACTCCATGCCCAATGAAATCATCTCGTAGGTAGTTTGTTGACTTGTTCTCTTTTGTTATTTTGGTTAATCCATCTGCATATAAATAAATATATGTTGGATTACTGAGAGAGGGGGTGAACCATTAATAACGTAATTATAATCATTTTTCTTCAAATGTTATATCAATGTAGAATTATTATCCAATAATGAGCAGTAATAAATAAACAATCACACACATGCACAGTACACCAGTATTGTACGTGGAAACCCAAATCGGGAGAAAACCACGGAATGATTTTTCTTATATGTCTTGAAGAATTACATTCATTGGAAGCACCAACTTCGTTTGTTTTCAGCTGCAACTGGAAGGAGGCTCCAACCTCGTAGTTTCTTAGGCTACAACCTTAGGGAAGCTCCAACTCCCCAAATCTCTAGCTACAACCAGAAGGAGGCTACAACCCCCAATGTTCTCTGGCTACAACCACCTATCCTTGCCCTGTCCTGCTACCCTGAAGTAGAAGTAGAATGATGGAACCACTGTCACACAATCACTGTGAGATATACTGCTATAAACTTGTACCAATAAGTCTGAACCATGCATCAACCTGTACCTCAACCTGTAATCAACCTGTACCATAAACAAGTGCATCAACCATGCACTAACCTGTAATCAACCTGTACCATAAACAATTGCATCAACCATGCACCAACCTGTAATCAACCTGTACCATAAACAAGTGCATCAACCATGCACCAACCTGTAATCAACCTATGTTAATGTTTTATGCCATTATCATAGTTCTTTGCATTTCATAATATAAGAGAATAATAAGAACAAGATCACTGAGAAATACACATTCACAAGAGACACAACATTTATCCTGGGAAACCCTCTAGGGGAAGAAAACCCAGCAAAAACTTCCTTATCATAAATGGCTTATACAATGTTCAAGAGATAACTCAAACCAATACAGAAAGTCCTCCCTAAGAGATGCGCCACTCTTCTTCTCCTCTCTCCAACTTCTAATTGCAGCTTGCCTCATAAGAGAATGAGCAAGTGAGTGTGTATTAGAAGTGAGGCGCTAGCCTCTTATTTATATCAAACTGGCACGTGTGAAAGGTCACAATCTGGCAGGGCCGACCTCTCACTCTCGGTCGGTAAAACCACCTTTAATTAATTCTGGGTCTTCCATTATAACTGTTGGGGCCGACTTCTTATTCTGCACTTTGCAATTGTCCGATGATCAATCCGCAAAAGGGGATTTGGTACTTATAAAATTACCAACATGATTAATCCTCAATGGGGATTAATCCAATAACAATAATAATAATAATGACATGATTAATCCGTAATGGGGATTTAATCCAATAAAAAAAAAATAATAAGAATGCCCTTCGCAGTTACATTATTTCAACACTCCCCCTTAACAAGAAGGGTATTCTTCATCAGCATCAGGCGAGAGAGGTCTGCATCATCAGTGGCATCTGAAGGATAGTATCGTCAATATCATCTTGAACCATTGTCTAGCACATTTAAGAGTCATCGAAAGTTTTCTTCATCAGCAGCATCATCATTCTCAAAAGAATGCTATCATCATCTGCATCAAATATGTATCAGTAAAAATGATACCTCATCACAGCACTAGGCTGGCACATCACAGTACAACACCAGCTCAATGTCATAGCAGTTAAGCAGGTAGCTCAGTGTCAGTCACATCTTTCTTTACGTCTAACAACTAGGTCAGAAGCAAGTAATATCATCATCTCGCTTTACGTCTAACAACTAGGTTAGAAGTGAGGAATCACAGTGTCATGATTTACGTCTAACAACTAGGTCAGAAGCATGACTCATCTTGCTTTATGTATAACAACGAGGTCAGAAGCAAGGAACACATCAACATCTCGCTTTACGTCTAACAACGAGGTCAGAAGCAAGGAATCACAACGTCATTCTTTACGTCTAACAACTAGGTCAAAAGCATGACTCATCTTGCTTTACGTCTAACAACTAGGTTAGAAGCAAGGAATCAGTGGTGTTATGCTTTATGTCTAACAACTAGGTCAAAAGCATAACTAATCTTGTTTTATGTCTAACAGCGAGGTCAGAAGCAAGGATCACACAGTTTCATGCTTTGTGTCTAACAACGAGGTCAAAAGCATGACTCATCTTTCTTTACATCTAACAGTGAGGTCAGAAGAAAGGATCACATGGCATCATGCTTTACGTCTAACAGCGAGGTCAGAAGCATGACTCATCTTTCTTTATGTCTAACAGCGAGGTCAGAAGAAAGGATCACACGACGTCATGCTTTATGTCTAACAGTGAGGTCAGAAGCATGAATCATCTTGCTTTACGTCTAACAACTAGGTCAGAAGCAAGGAATACATCTACTCCCCCTTTCAGGGAAGGTCCTTTCGGACAATAACAAGCTTATCTTGAAAGTGTTCAAACTTTACATGAGATAGAGGCTTAGTCATCACATCAGCAACCTGTTCATCTGTGCTAATGTACTGGAGCTTCAAGGCTCCTCTCTGTACCATGTCGGGAATGAAATGATAGCGGATCTCTATGTGCTTCGACCTGTCGTGGAACACAGGATTCTTTGTCATTTTAATGCATCTTTGATTGTCACATAGGATCGTGGTTTCTCTCATCTCCAAATCAAATAGGCCTGTCAGCAACTTTCGAAGCCATATAGCTTCGCAACTAGCAGAACATACGCCAATGTACTCTGCTTCCGCTATGCTGAGAGCAATACTAGATTGCTTCCTACTCTGCCATGAGATCATAGCTGATTCCAAACTGAAACAACATCCGGAAGTGCTTTTTCTGTCAGCAACGCTTCCTACCCAATCTGCATCAGTGTGTCCATACAATGTGAATTCATGATCTCCATCATAGCTGAGACCATAATCCATTGTACCTTTAAGGTACCTCATCACATGTTTTGCAGCCACTAGATGAACACGTCTGGGCTCTACCAGAAACTGACTCAAGGTGTTCACTGCAAAACAGATGTCTGGTTTGGTGTTTGTCAGGTACATCAGTGATCCAATAATCTATCTGTATAGAGTGGCATCTATCAAATCTGACGAAGTATCAACCAACAGCTTCATCTTCGCTTCCATGGGTGTATTCATGGACTTTCATTCTAGCATGTCAAATCTCTTTAAGATTTCGACCGTGTACTTCCCTTGGTTAAGGAAGATTCTTTTCGGACTCTTCCATACCTCAAGACCTAAGAAGTAATGCATTAGGCCAAGGTCTTTCATTTCAAATTCAGCAGTAAGTCTCTATTTACATTGAGCGATGAGCTTTTCTTCTCCAGTTAAGAATAAGTCATCCACATACAGTAATAGTATTACTGGTTCATTCTCCATGATCTTGAAGTAGAGATTTGAATCTTCTTTACTCTTGGTAAAGCCCAAGCTCATCAAGAAACTGTCTATA
>ML782492.1:80669-103581 GCA_009831015.1 Picea engelmannii | reverse complement strand
CAATGTAGAATTATTATCCAATAATGAGCAGTAATAAATAAACAATCACACACATGCACAGTACACCAGTGTTTTACGTGGAAACCCAAATCGAGAGAAAACCACAGAATGTTTTTTCTCATATGTCTTGAAGAATTACATTCATTGGAAGCACCAACTTCCTTTGTTTTCAGCTGCAACTGGAAGGAGGCTCCAACCTCCTAGTTTCTCAGGCTACAACCCGAGGGAAGCTCCAACTCCCCAAATATTTGGCTACAACTAGAAGGAGGCTACAACCCCCAATGTTCTTCGGCTACAACCACCTGTGATTGCCCTGTCCTACCACCCTGAAGTAGAAATAGAATGATGGAACCATTGTCACACTATCACTGTGAAATATACTACTATAAACTTGTACCAATAAGTCTGAACCATGCATCAACCTGTACCTCAACCTGTAATCAACCTGTAATCAACATGTACCATAAACAAGTGCATCAACCATGCACCAACCTGTAATCAACCTGTACCATAAACAATTGCATCAACCATGCACCAACCTGTAATCAACCTGTACCATAACCAAGTGCATATAACCATGTACCAAGTATGTTCCAATCATGTGTCAACTACTCATAAACCATGAATCATCAATATTTACCAACATCATCAACTATACCCTTCATGTATGTGTCAACTCATCTACTACTTGTCTCAACCATGTACTCAACATGTGCCACAACCAAAAGACCTCATCAATTTTATCATCCAAATATGCTTTGTAACTCTGTAATAGACCTGGTGTATATGATCACATTCCTATAAACCCTCCTTAACTTTAAAAACAAGATACTATCATTTTCATCAAACTTTTATTTAGTCTCACATGCCTAGTTTTGGATTAGTCAACAACCCTAACTTGAAGTAATCATAACTTTGAACCTATAATGTATAAAGCTCTAAAACAGATATACAATGTTCTTCAGTGAGTTTTATGAAATTCCTCCAAGTGGCACTACTTGGAACCTCTCATAAAAGGATTTATAGCAAAAATGACAAACCTTGTTGAATTCTGGCTTATTCTAGAGAGTGACCTTGTAGAACGTGCCCCACACAAAATATTTGATGAAATGATCTGAAAATATTACAAAAAATACTATAGACTATAACCTAACCAACACATTTTGTCTCACTAAATTGGGAGCTGTTATTAATAAGTTATGACGTTTTTACCCGAAACACCTGATTTTGACTAGTTTCAGGACTGGCCACAAACCCTATTTTCCACAGAGTGTAACTCCCAAAATACAATGACCCACAAGCTGAATTTGTAACCACATATACTTGGATAGGTTTTCTCACTTTCATATCAATTGTAGGATCTGAATCATTATATAAACAAATTTATAGCGAAAATGGTGAGATGACCTGAAAATAACATACCTTAGAAAGCATCATCAAAAGAACTTATCCTTTCTTGCATTTCGGCCTTCTTTTCTTCACTTTCCTTAGAATTTCGGCTTAGATATCATTTTTAAACCTCAGACACCTATATATATTCAATATTCTCAAGTGTGATTCAAATGAGAGAGCCTTGGCTCTTATTTATACTCTCCAAGTAGCTTCCTTAAAAACATCTTCTAGGTCACTTGGCCCCACTTTCCTTATTTTAGGGTTGGGTCCACTTCTAATTTCTCCATTAAAATTGTTATTGAAATAATTTATTTTGTATTCACTTTGAATTATAATACACTAATCACTTCACTTTATTATTTACCTTTTAAAATCTCTTAAACCACTTTGATTACTTTGACCTTTTGGGGCTTCTAGATGACATATGAGGGTCCTGCAACTTCGTAAGACCATAACTCTCAAACCGTGAGGAGTTATGTGACGTTATACATACCACTAAATATGGCATGACATGTACTATCCATATAGAATAGTATTATCTGAAAATATATCATAACTCATACCGTTACCCATCAAACAAACTTGGGTCCATTGCCCAAACCTGGGGTCTCCAACTTATCATGGCCATAACTCTCTAAACGTGAGGAATTATGTGAAATTCCACATACCACCGGAAATGACATGACAAGAACTATACATATAGGATATGTTCCCTGGCAAATTCACTTTCCTTCATCTCATTATTCCACAATTAAGCATGGGTTCTCTTACTCCACAAAGTGTCTTCCCGTGAGGGCTTTCACCATAAGGGGACCAGTTTGGAGATCTTCCATATTTACTTCTTATTAACCATGACAAAACAATAATGAGTCATATTTACATCCAACACTATTGGGTTCATTACCCAAACCTTTGTGCTATGGATCTTTCTTCAAGGGTTGACATCAATGACAACCAACCTTAATCAACAATATACACACGCATGTTCAAATGTTTGTAGTCTCACCTCATTCGCAGTCTGAGGGTGACTTCTAGAGATAACATTTTTGTCACCGCTATCGGGGATGAAGAAATGAAGACATCTTCCCTGGAAGGAACGAAAATGATCAGATCCTCTTCTTGATGGTGAACACGAAGAGGGCACATAATTGACTGGAGAGTTTTCACCATGGTGAATCCACTATTCAACGATCCTTAAACGACTGCACTGGGGAAGATCTAGAATGACACCAAATGATCGGATGGATGCCATTGTGGCTGAAACGTTTTCTCCATTCAATTTTGATGATATTTCCATATTTCCTAATGTTGTTCCTACTATGGATATTTGGGGAGACTGCCTTCCATGTTTCAAAGAAAGTGAAGATAATCCTTCAGATCACCTCATCAAGTTTCATGAATATATAGATCTGATAGATCTACATCACGAGGATGTTCATATGAAGATGTTTATATATTCATTGGAGGGAGATGCACGAAAATGGTACCGGTCCTTGCCTTCATCGAGCATATCTTCATTGAGGGAATTCCATGAAACATTCATCAATCATTGTAAAAGGTATTATTCTCTTGACACATTTCTTGAAGAATGTTGTGAAATGTTTAAAAATGATAGTCAGCAGACAATAGAGTGTTCCTCATATGATGAGATCTATGAAGATCTTGTTGAAAGAGAAACTGAGGAAGAGTTTATACTTGAAGAAAATATTTCAATTTTTTTTGTTCAAGAGAAGTTTGAAATGTGTGACAGTCTCATGAAAAAGGAATTTGATCATCAAGTGATAGAAGATATTTTTCAAAATCAAGAGTTTGTTTTTTATTCTTTGCAAGACTCAAAAGATTTTGGCTCACCTATTTTTGATGAGTATTTAAATGGAGAAGAGCAGTTTCCTATGTCAAAGTTTATTGATTTGAGTAGCAACCAACCTGTATATGAAAACTATGCATCATAAGTTGAGGAAGGCAGTGATGGAGACTTGAAGAAGTTTTATGAACAATTTACTAAGATTGTTCCTTCACTAGTTGTAGCATATTCATTTCTGGAAGTCAGCAAGCTAGTATCTGATATTAATGGTTCACCATCCTCATCAGATATTCAACATTTTGGGATTGGCAATATTGAAGAGTTCAATTCTTTTTTATTCTCAGCATATCATGAGTCAAAATTCATTATCATTTATGAAGCACAGGATCTTCATGAACAACCCATTTAGTTCAAACAACGAGAAAATGTACTTTTTTATGAGTTCTATGATCCAGTCACCACTTATTTAGAAACATTCATCAATTTTAATACTCTGTCTTGGTTAAATTCTAAGTATGAAGATAAAATTTATGATCTATTGTTGTTTAATTTTTAAATTTTTATTCTAACAAAGTATGCCCGCGAAGTCTGTTCAGTCAATCAATTAGTTACCCGGCTACAATGGAATTATGATTATACATGATTAGTTGGTTTTTACTGATTAGTGTAGGATTTGTACATAAATAAGCTCAGCATATGAGCTTTTGTTTTCATTTTTCATCTGAAATAGTGACTCCACCAGCCCAATAAATACAAGGCACTATTATCAGGGACAAATTTATTTGAACGATGTGGTTAGTATGGAAAGCAAGTTTCCATTTTCAGGATGCAGGTTTGATAAGGCACAAGGTTTGTTCATTCTTGGCAGCTCACAAGGAGCGTGCCATCCCGAGAAGGAGCTAGTTGTTGGCACCTAAATGTGCTAATGGAATTTTTTTAAGTAACGCTGATTAAAGATTGTTTTTGTTTTTCAACATTAACTAAATTTCTCATAGATTATGGGTTAAAGTGCAGTTTGGGAATTTAAAAAATTGTTCTTTTTTCATGTTTGGCTTTAATAGCCGAAAATGTGTTCTCGAGTTTTTATATACAAGACTCTATGCAGAGTTTGCAGAGTTTGCAGAGTTATAATTTGGAGTAAACATCCATTTTTATTTCTTGCTAGCACCCGAGACCTGCATCAACAACACATTATTTACCATGAGCCACATCATGGGTTAGCCACATTGTTAAGTTGGAGCCAACGCACAAGCGCCAAATCAAACCACGAGGAGGAGGGGACTAAGTCCCATGCACTACGTATCAATAGACTCCATGGAGGACGATGGATTTAAACTCTTCGATAGTCTACTGCACATTGCATATGGGATATACCCATATACACAAAATAAAAATTCTCCCAACATCCAAGATAAAAAGAAGAACTCGTGGTTCTAATTCCAATTGGGTGTCGAGAGAATGCCCATCATCGCCAATGCAAATGTTAATGTGAAAAGTTTCAATCATGACAAGAAGATGGGCGCCATACCACAACAAGCACTGATTTGGCAGTATCCACTGAGTTCGGGAATGAAAAATAACGTGTGGAGGTGTTAAAGAGCATTCGCAAGAGCATTTTCAACTGCGTATACCTATGCCCTATGAAGGCCAATGCTCAAAATCCAAATGAACAAAGTGTCATGACTAAACTAGAGAATTAAGGCCTAATCCTGAGTGTAGTCCCAGGTGTTCATAGTCAAGAAAAATTACAGGTGGAAAGAGTCTGTGTTTTTTGTGTCCCCAAGGTCAGTCAACACCCATAGAGAACACACAAGTTCCAAGTACCAAGGTAACGTTCTCATGGAACAAGAATTCAAACAAGATATCAGGAAGTTGGAGTGACGATGTCTATCGCTATGCAAAAAAATATTCCATTTGATTATCATACTATCCAGGATCCCTGGGGTTTAAAGAACAAAAAATAATATAAAGAAGAACAGTCATAAGAACAAGGCATCAACTCAACACTTGAAGGAATTTTATTGGCTACATGAATGCATTGAATTTTTCATCGAGTTTGGTTCTTTGGAGAATCTACTCATAAATATTGATCGAGTTCATGATGGTGCTATTCAAAATGCCCTTATATTTGATGATGGGAAAGAGTATTGGCAATAGGAAGATTTTAGGGAATCAAAGACCAACCTCCATATTTCTAGGACAACACTTGGAAGCTACATAATTTTATGAAGGTGGACTCTATCCATATTAAAAGGAGAGAGATTGGTTTTCAGAACAGTTCCAGATTTCCATGGTTTTAAATTGTATCTTCAGGCTACCAACTAAGATTCAGATCTCAAATTTTAAGGGATTATATCAGTAGTCAAAGGGATATTCCCATATTTTAGGCATCATTTTGTAAATGTGTTGAACCTGCAAAGAATATATCTAGATAAACAATAATACACACATTTGCAGAGAGAATTGGAGAAAGAAGAAGACAGAGAGAAAGAATGAAAGAATTCTCATTAACCTTTGTGAATAATGAATAATTTACACATGATATACTATGTATAACTCAATGAGTGCGCACTGGAGGAGAACCAATGCACCATAGTGGTGATATAATGTGATCTGGACACACACCAGTAGTTACGGGAGTGAACTACCACCTATTCTAGTCTCTCAAGCAGTTATGGGAGTGAACTTTCCCCTGGTTAAGTTAACTAGTCAACTAGTCTTCAGTTAACTAACTAAACAGAGAGTAGTGAGGAGTTAACTCAGTATATCAAGGATAATGCACCAGTCTGGTGATGATCCCAAGGAAAGCGCGCATTAGTTGGTGATTATCCCAATTTTCATGGTGACAAAACCAATGCAGCATCTAAACTCAACTTAACTAGTCAAACTGAAGTGTCAATTGAAAGAGAATACTCTCCAGGTGGAATATTCTCCCTGCAAATATTGGAGAATGGATAATGACTAATTATCACTAATAAACAAGGAAACACCTTAGGAAAAAGAAATCATAGGTGTGTGTGAAGTAACTCCAACACCCCCCTTGAACATCACTATGGTGAAAATAAAGAATGGGTCCCGACAACGAGGCCATGTTAGGTATCCAAATACAAAAGATACACTGAAATAAAGTGAGGAAAGAGGGAAAAACTTGTGGGAAAACCCCCCCTCAAGGTACAATGTATGTAAAAAAATAACTAGTGTTGTTAGGCAACTGTGTCCTTCACTCCAAGATGACTTCGCAGAGAATGAAACTTCTACCCGGTGAAGGTCTTGGTGAAGATGTCTATTGTTTTTCTGCTGAAGGATAAAACTATAAGTCGGTCATGTACTAAGTCATAGATGTAGTGCATGTTTATATCGATGTGCTTCATCCGCTTCCTCTTAATTGGATCTCTGCAGAACTTCAGAGTGCTCTAGTTGTCACACCAGATGACCATTGATCGATGAAACTGAATGCCCAACTCACTGAGAAAATGTTGTAGCCACATAGCCTGGATGGTTATGTTAACTACCCCTATGTACTCTTCCTCGACTGAATATAGAGAAATGACGACTTGCTTCTTTCTCGACCAATAAATAGGCCGGAACCAAGACTGAGTGAGTAACTAGATCTAGACTTGTGATCAGTGCTATCACCAACCCAGTCTGAATCAGTAAACTTGATGAGATAAATGTAGAGTATGTTGCATAATGAATCCCAAAGGTGATGGTGTCCTACACATATCGAAGGATACACTTTGCAACCTTCCAATGTAGTTCATGCGACTCCTGCATGAACCTAGAAACTGCGCCAAATTCATAAGAGAGGTTTGTTCTGGAGTGTCAAGATACCCACTAGTTGTATGTACAGTGTGCTTTCAACCAGTGGAGTCTCCCTTCCATCCTGAAGTTTGACTCCTGATCGGAAAGGAGTCGGAGTAGAATTGCAGTCTGTCATGTGAAAGATCTTAAGGAGATCTTGTGCATACTTGTCCTGAGACAGTTTGATGTCTGATGCATCCTGACTAATCTCGCATCCAAGGAAGAAGTGTAGCAGACCCATGTCTGTCATCAAAAACCTATCATGTAGAATCCTCTTGACTACAACAATCGCTGAAGTCGAGCACCCGGTGATCAGAAAATCATCAACATACAAAACTAAAAGTAGAAGTGGATCAGTCGTCCTCAACATGTGGACATTTGGGTATGATTTACAACATACAAATTTCTATGACAACAAGTGTAAGTCCATCTTGGCATACCATTCCCTCTAAGCATACTTGAGGGCATAAAGGGACTTCTTCAATCGACAGACCAAAGATGAGTCCTGCATAAATCCTTGGGGCTGCTCCAT
This sequence comes from Picea engelmannii, assembly GCA_009831015.1. NCBI lineage: Eukaryota > Viridiplantae > Streptophyta > Pinopsida > Pinales > Pinaceae > Picea > Picea engelmannii. The sequence goes on along the minus strand of ML782492.1, from coordinate 96,052 downwards.
GTAGATCTCCTCAGAGAGATCATTGTGAAGAAATGCATTCTTCACATCGATATGATGGAATTCCCATCATTTGGCTGCTGCAATGGCAAGTGACAATCGTATGGAATCCATCTTCACTACTGGAGTGAAGGTCTCATCATAGTCAATACCATGAACCTGTTGAAAATCTTTGGAAACAATATTGGCTTTGTATATGGTAATCTGTCCATCTGCTTTGCTCTTAGTCCTGTAGACCCATATTCATCTGAAATGTTTCCTCCCAGAAGGAAGGGGAACCAGATCCCAAGTCTAGTTATCGAGGAGGGAGTTGTACTCCTTCCGCATGGAGGATTCCCAAAATGGATTTCCAATAGCCTCACCATAAGATTGTGGATCTGAGGAATGAACCATGAAAAGATGACTGGAGGGAAATGGTTCAGTGGTAGTGAGTGAAATAGGAGGCTTCTAGAAATTAGATTGAGTCCTCCTAGTATTGACTAGATCATCAACAAGATCCCCTACATATTGAAGACTAGTTTGTGCCCACTTGGGCCTCTGTTCTGTCTCTACAACTGCATCTGGATGCTCTAACTATGCATCTAACTATACTTACTCTAAATATGAATCATCTGAGTCCTTTGAATCAAAACTATCACCTGAATAAGATTCGGCATATGCATGCTCATCATCTCGAACAGGTGGAAGAATGAAGGTGTCTACATGCGGCTACTGAGGTGCATGTGATACACTTTCCTCAAATTGGACACTTCGCTCAATGATGAGCCAGTCTGAGTAAATATCAATAATCATATATCCCTTCACATCGTCGGGGTATCCAACAAAAATTCACTCAGTGCTTTGTGGATCAAGTGCATGTGAACCAAAAATGCGAAAGTGGGTCACTTCCAGTTTGAGGCCGCTCTAAGCCTCGTAGGGGGTCTTATCCTTGACAGATCTATGGGGAGATCTGTTTTGGATGTATGTTTCACAATTAAGTTCTTTTTCCCATAGTCTATGTGGTAGTTACTTTGCATGCAACATGCAACATGCCATGTCCTTTAGAGATCTGTTTTTCTTCTCAACAACTCTGTTTTTCTATGGAGTATAGGGAATTATGTGATGCAACTAAATCCCTACCTCATGGAAAAGATTATGGATCTCATGATTTACATACTCTCCCCCATAAACAGTTCGGTGTACTTTGATCTTCTTTACGGAATGTGTTTCAACCAGGGCTTTGAAATTTTAAAGGTGTTGAAAGACCTTGGATTTTTTCCTGAGAAAGTAGATCCAAGTAAAACGTGAGAAATCATCAACAAAAATGAGAAAAAACCTCGCTTTACTGATGGATGGATGTGGAAAGGGACCCATAAGGTCATTTTGGATCATATCCAAAGGTGTGGAAGCTCCCTGAGACTTTCCTTTGTCAAATTTCTCTTGAGGGTGTTTTTCGAGAACACATCCCTCACACACTCCCTTGGAAAAATGCATGTCTGCTAGACCATCAACCAGTATTTTCTTTCTAATCTATTGCATGTATCTGAAATCAAATGTCCAAACCTTTCGTTCCATATCCTACTACTCTCATCAACATGAGTAAGCAGTAAAGAAGAATTAGGTTCAATGAATTTAGAAAATGTATACAATCTAGACTGATGATTTACCCCACTAGTAGCAACCTTGGAGTTGGTTTGCATGTCATAGATGTCCACGAAATTTTGTGTGAATATGAATTTCTTTCCGGTGCCGGAATTCGTCATCTAATACATGGATAGAAGGTTCACAAAAATCTTGGGAACATGCAACACATTCTTGAAGCTTCCATTGGTGAGTTCAATCCTTCCTTTTTCGTTGACTTCGACAAAAGAGTTGTCCCCCATCAGAATAGGAGGATCGTTGTATGCATCCAAAGAAGAATATATTACTTTTGATGTATCCATATGATGTGATTCTCCTCAATCAATGATACAAGGGGAGAGGAATTGATGGAAATCAAGGCATGGCTAGAATTGTCTTTCTTGGAATTCAGATCTTCTGGCTTCTTCTTCTTGGCATCCTCGGGGATGCGATCTCCAAGTTTGTTTTTCTGAAGTATTTGAGACATCAGACCTATTTTTTTTCATGCATGCATGCAGATTCCAAATGGAATCCATTGTGATAGTGCGTGCATTTCTCCCCTTTTCTTCCCTTTTACCCTTTGGATCTGTAGGCATCAGTGAAGGGTTTTGTCTACCCTTCCTTCTTCGTATGTGCATGAGATTTCTGTTTATATTTATATTTATATTTATGATATTCTTGGCTGGCATCATGCACAATAAGTTCATGCGCCCTTGGGCCTTTGATTGTGCCCATGTTGATGATCTTGGTTTGCTCCTGTGTTAGGAATTCGATAAATTCCTCAAGAGAAGGAATCTTCCAGGTAGCTCCAGAGGTGAATCTGACAGTATAGAATGTGGATACGAATATAGATAATTTAGGACCAAGCTTGGAGAGAATGGTGAGAACCATTTCTTTCTCCTCTTTCAATTTATCAACCCTGCAAGCTTTCAGTTGTGACAGTAAATCCTTGAATTTTGTAAAGAAATCTTGGATATTGTCGAATCTTTTTGGATCCAATGTGATCAGCTCCACCTACATCATGTGTCCCTTCATCTCATCCTGTATTCCAAATATCCCTTCCAAGATGGTCCAAGCTTCATTGGGAGACTTACAGGAAGATATGTGAAAAAGGATATCGGGAGAAATAAGACTGCAAATTGTTTTGAGTGCCTCATCCATGCGATTTAAATACTTGGATTTTTCTAAGGATGATGTTGGTTTTGCATCTGTATTCAAGGTTAACCTCTACAACCCTCTGGTTTGGATATGTATGGCTATTTTCTCCTTCCATGCAAAACAGTTGTAAGGTGTAAGAATGAATTCTTTTTGGAAATCTATCTTTTCGTTGTCTTCAATCTTGTGTACATGCAAAACGTTTTGGTGTAGATTTTTCTTAGTAGTCTGTCGGGTTTGATACAATGTAAATGTGTTGAACCTGCACATAATAGATATAGCTAAACAATAATACACAAATTTGCAGAGATAATTAGAGAAAGAAGAAGAAGGAGAGAAAGAATGAAAGAATTCTCATTAACCATTGTGAATAATGAATAATTTACACATGATATACTCCGTATAACTCAATGAGTGCGCACTGGAGGAGAAAAAATGTGCCATAGTGGTGGTATAGTGTGATCTAGACACACACTAGAAATTATAGGAGTGAACTGCCACCTAGTCTAGTATCTCAGGTAGTTATGGGAGTGAACTGCCACCTAGTCTAGTCTCTCAGGCAGTTACGAGAGTGAATTGCCACCTAGTTGAGTTAACTAGTTAACTGACTGAACAAAGAGTAGTGAGGAGTTAACTCAAGAAATCAAGGGTAATGTGCCAGTCTGGTGATGATCCCAAGGCAAGTGTGCATTAGCTGGCGATGATCCAAATGTTGCATGGTGACAAAACCAATGCAACATATAAGTTCAACTCAACTAGTCAAACTGAAGTGTCAATTGAAAGAGAATATTCTCCATGTTGAATATTCACCCCTAAAATATAGGAGACTGGATAATGACTAATTATGACTAATAAACAAGTAAAAACCTTAAAAAAAAGAAATACTAGGTGTGTGTGAAGTAACTCCAACACATTCAACTCTTTCAATGATATATGTGGTAGGGGATTCATCAAATGAAGAGGTCAATCCCATATTTCAAGGAGTTAATTCATTATTTGAATGGTCTATTATAACAATTCAAACAATGTGAAATCAAGTAGTCAAAGAGGGTAATACATGAACATGTGGAAAATTAGTTCTAGATTTTGTGCATCCAGTTAAGGATTCAATCCTTTTTTCCAGTCAATTGTTTCCAGCAGCAGGGGAAAATGCACATGTGGCAATCATTCAAGAGACAAAGATAGCATTCAAACTCAATTCCATATTTAAAGGCTCGATACTTGTACTTTATCCAACAATTTTATATTTTAGGTTTTTAATTCCAAATTGTTTTAAACAACAGTTTGATATAAATTCAGGAATAATGTGATTGAAGGGGTGGGGGGTTCAGTTTCTGAAAGACCAGAGAGGGGTTTTCTCCAAGACCTGAGAGAATTTATGTGGATACATGAATGTAAGACTGAAGGCATGATTTTTTTGAAGCATCTCTGCCATTGAGGATCTATGAGAGTTACTTTATCAATCTATTTATACCTTTTCTTTTTTCTTACTTGAATAAAATGCAGTTTTTTTAGAATCAAATCCTGTCAATGATTAATAGATCTATGAGTAATAAAGAATATGATTTAGCTTGCCTATTTATCATTGTATTATTCAAGTATCTTGATTAGTTCATTTGACATAAAGGATCTTTCATTTGATGAACTTTTTGCTTTATGTTTTCTTCCTCATTCTTCTATTTACACAACTTTCGTCTGATAAGCAGCTTGAGTGACTTCAATATTTAGGTTTTTTTGACTCCATGCCCAATGAAATCATCTTGTAGGAAGTTTACTGCCTTCTTTTCTCTTGTTATTTTGGTTAATCCACCTGCATATAAAAATATTTGCACACCCATGTTCAAATGTTTCTAGGCTCACCTCATTCGCAGTCTGAGGGTGACTTCTAGAGCTAACATTTTTGGCACCACTGTCGGGGATGAAGAAACGAAGACATTTTCCATGGAAATAAAGACAACGATCAGATACGCTTCTTGATGGTGAACAAGAAGAGGGAACATAATTGACTGCAAATTTTTGACCATGGCAACTCCACAGTTCAACGATCCTTAAATGAATCCACTGGGCAAGATCCAAAATGACATCAAATGATTGGATGAAATCCTTTGTGGCTACAAGGTTTTATCCTCTCAATTTTGTTGATATTTCCAGATTTCCTAATTTTGTTCCTACTATGGATATTTGGGGAGACTTCCTTCCACATTTCAAAGAAAGCAAGGAGGATAAACCTTAAGATCACCTCATCAAGTTTCTTGAATATATAGATAATCTAGATCTACATCACGAGGATGTTCATATGACTATGTTTAGGTTTTCACTGGAGGGCGATGCACGATAGTGGTACCTATCCTTTCCTCCATCGAGCATATATTCATTAAGTGAATTCCATGAAGTATTCATCAAGCATTGTAAAGGTATTATTCTTTTGACACGTTTCTTGAAGAATGTTGTGAAAGGTTTAAAACTGATAGTTAGTAGACAGTAGAGTGTTCCTCGTATGATGAGCTCTACGAAGATCTTGTTGAAAGAGAAATTGAGGAAGAGTTTATACTTGAAGAAAATATTTCAAAGTTTTATGTTCAAGAGAAGTTTGAAATGTGTGATAGTCTCATTCAAAATGAATTTAATCATGAAGTGATAGGAGATATTTTTCAAAATCAAGAGGTTTTTTTTTATTCTTTGCAAGACCCAAAAGATTTTGTCTCACCTATTTTTGATGAGTATTTAAATAAAGAGAGTAGTTCCCTTCGTCAAATTTTATTGATTTGAGTAGCAACTAGCCTGTATATGACAACTGTGCATCAGAAGTTGAGGAAGGAAGTGATGGATACTTGAAGGAGTTTTATGAACAATTTACTAAGCATGTTCATTTACTAGCTGTAGCAGATTCATTTATGGAAGTCAGCAAGCCAATATCTAAAATTAATGGTTCACCATCCTCATCAGATATTCAACATTTTTGGATTAGCAATATTGAAGAGTTTAGTTCTTCTTTATTCTCAACATATCATGAGTCAAAATTTGGTATCATTTATGAAGCACAGGAGTTTCATGAACAACTGGTGCCGACACCCTCTACCTCTCAACCCGCAGGTCGGAAGGTCCACGTCAGCACAGGATCTTTCCTTCTCTACGGCCCAAAGAACTATGACACTCTTCTATTTCCCTATCGGGAAATATGCACCCACAACAATCCTCGTGGGATCCCCCTCTTTACTATCTAGAGATCGGAACTCGCGACTTCACGAATCCAATGGTTGGGCGTAGGTCTCTCAAATCCCCGAAACCCGACAACTAGTCAACGCTGACCTTTTCCTATCGGGGGTTTCTCTATCGCGATTTCGGCACTCGTGATGTCGAACAACTCGTATCCCCGACTCCCGATGCCCGATACGCCGAAACTCCGATGCATGCGTGGGTTGACTATTCAACGGTCCTTCACTCCATCGACACTTCGGAGTTCGCAATATTGCGAATACTGATGCGATTGTCTCGGGACATCTCACCATGAAGCCCCGATAAGGTGTGCCACCTATCCACCTGCTGACCCTTGTGGCCCCACACTGTTCCTTTAGCCTTTCGGGATATCGCGTATCAGACTATCGCTATTCCTGATGCTATGTTTACGGAGTTTCAACCTATGAGACCCCGATATGCGAAACCATGAGCAGATCCGACGGTCCTTGTGACTCGGATCCACGGTCTTGCCCCTCATGAGATTTGAACCTCTCGGAAATACCTATTGTATCTCCCTTTCACCTCTGTGAGATCTAACGGCTCACGGGATATCGTGAATCCTCCTCGGAGAATATCAACCGTCCATTCTTTCCTTGGTGATTCCTGTGAATGACCAAGTGTTCCTCCATGGAACTCATCCTCCTATACGCAAACTTACGATGCTTTCTGGACTCCTTCCAGGCACAATTTCTCTGCACGGCCCTTCAACAGATTCGAAAGCCCTATCCTTCCTGAGCTTCCTTGTAACTCCGAGCCTTGAAAAAGACTCTTGCATGCACTCCTTGCGGCCACCTTCAAACACTTCAAGTGCTTGAATCCTTTCGACTTTGCGCACACCTGCAGCATCAGTCCTTCAACTCTTGCTCAGGTTCGCAACCCTGAACTTCACTCGGCCTGCGCACTCCTTGCACAGCTCCTATTCTCAACTGTACTCCTGCAGATATGAGAACAAAAGCTATCTCTATCTGAACCCTTTGTCAACGCACTCCTTATGGACACTTCAACTGCACTCCTTGTAGGAATTCTCTGGTTCAAATAGAGAAACAATTGAAACTCATTCCTCCTTCCTCTCAGACTTCAAACTCAACCATGAAATCATATACACAGTACATAAAGAAAATGTATAACAGGAAGCAAACATTCATGAGCACATCATTCAGCATCAATACACAGAGAACAAACACAAAACCATGAATTTGAATCAAACTCTTCTATTAATTCAAATATTTGTACATGGGTGTTCTTACATAGCTCTTTGCATGCTCTTGCTCCAATGCTTCATAATCTTCCATAATGTTACAAATGCACAATGAGGGTGTCTATATCTCGTTTCTCTCTTGCGCTCTAAAACTGTCTAATCTAGAATTAAATTCTATCTACATACATTAACTACTATAAATGCCTTCTACCTACTAAGGATGAGAGCTAAAGGCTCAAGGTCCGTTTACATTATACAAGTGCACCTCTTCTTGATGGCTTCAATTAAGATTGCGCAACAACTCCAAGGTGTTTTCAAAATTTGTGCTGGGCTTGTCCAGCTGTCCGATTGTGTTTCGCACTGGCTCGCTTGATGTTGGGGATGCTCCTGCATCATACTCCCTCGCTTGAAACTTTTCATGGGCTCCTGTCCATGAGCTCGTGCACGGTCTTTCCATGCTTCTATATCTCCGCTTTAGTCTCTTAGTTGGCATCTTCAACTAGATGGTTCTTCCACTTGACCAGATACTCAAAGTATTGCTTTCACCTGATCCTCTTGCTCACTCTTTTATCCAGTATGCACTCCATATGCGACTTATCTGCAACTGGAATCTACGTTGTCCACTGGATCACTGGTTGCTCATTTCCAGTCTCTACTTCTCCAGCCTTATATGGGTACAAATCCGAGATATTGAATATCGGAGAAATTCTGATCCCATCGGGTAATTCAATCTCATAAGCATTCGTCCCAAATTTCTTCAAGACCCTACATGGCCCGATTTTCTTCATCTTCAACTTATTATACATTCCTCTCGGGAACCTTTCTCTTCTCAAATGTGCCAGAACTAGATCACAAACCCCAAATTGAAGTTGTCTTCTATGCTGATCAGCTCTGCGTTTATATTCCTGGCTTGATTCCAACAATCGTTGCTGCACCTGGCTGTGAAGTTCTTTCATCGCCTCTGCGAAATATTTTGCACTAGCGCTCCTAGTCGCAGTCTGTTCTGAATCCCTCAACTCAGAAATTCCTCTCGACTGCATGCCATAGGCATCCTGAAATGGAATTTTCCCTGTGCTTCTGTTAACTGAGTCATTATAAGAAAACTCTGCCTGTGGTAATATGTTGTCCCACTGGCTATGGTGCTCTATCACCAAGCTTCTCAGCAAGTCTCCCAGAATTTTGTTCACCACTTCTGTCTGTCCATCCGTCTAAGGATGATAAGATAAACTAAACGACAAGTTAGTTCCCAGCTTCTTCCATAAGGTCCTCGAAAAATGCCCTATGAATTTGGTGTCTTGATCTGAAACAATGCTTCTCGGCAATCCATGAAGTCGAATGACCTATTTGAAAAACAGGTTTGCAATGTGAGTTGTGTCACTAGTTTTCTGGCATGGAATGAAGTGTGCCATCTTGGAAAATCTATCCACTACCACAAATATTGAATCAACACCTCTTTGTGTTCTTGGCAACCCCAATACAAAATCCATGCTAATCATGTCCCACGGCCTCTCTGGTATGGGAAATAGTTGATAGAATCATGCATTCTGCTTTCTTCCCTTCGAATGCTGGAAAATTCTGCATCTGTCCACGAATCTCTTGACATCTGCTCGCATTCCCAGCCAAAAATATGATTCATTCAACTTTGCGAACGTCTTGTCGTGACCAAAATGCCCTGCCAATCCTCCACTGTGTTTCTCCTTTAGAAAATTCTCCCTCATGGAGCATTTTAGAATACACAGTTGATTACCCTTAAACAATAATCCTCCCTAGATCATATATTCTATCCATTGGCTTCTATCCTTGAGAATTTGATTCTCAACTGCTTCATACGCCTCTTTAAAATCTTGATCATCTGCATACATGTCCCTGAGATTATCAAAACCCAACGTTTTGACTTGGAACTCCTGCAATAGCAAACACTTCCTACTCAAAGCATCAGCCACTTTGTTAGCAGTACCAGAAATATGTTTTATCACAAAAGTAAAATTCTGCATATACTCAACTCATTTGACATGTTTCTGATTCAACTTCTCATGTTGAGTCACAAACTGCAATGCATGATTATCAATGTATAAGAAAAATTCTTTCGATATCAAGTAATGCCTCCATTTCTTCAATGCCTGAATGATAGCATAAAAACCCTTGTCATAAGTGGAGTATTTCACTTTCGCCTCATTCAGCTTCTTGCTGAAGTATGCTATCGGTTTGTCTTCTTGACTCAAGATTGCCCCGATTGCAAATCCGCTTGCATCGCATTTCACCTGAAATGTTTTCTGGAAATCCGGCAACACCAACACTGGTTGTTCCGTAATCTTTCTCTTCAACAGATTGAAACTCTTTTCAGCCTCCTTAGTCCAGTGAAAAGACTTGTGTCTTTTCTTCACTGTATCCATCATCGCAACACTAATTCCACTGAAATTCCTGATGAACTTCTGGTAGAAACTAGCCAATCCGTGAAAACTTCTCACCTCAAATATGTTCTTCGGTGATGGCCAATTCTTGATTACCTCCACCTTATATGGATCCATCCTCAACTCATTTTCCGAAATAAAAAATCCCAAATAAATGAACTCTGTCTTCATGAATGAGGACTTCTTCATATTTATCAATAGCTTTTCCTGCTGTAGTTTTTGCATCACTGTAGCCAAATGCTTCAGATGTTCTGCCACTGTTTTACTGTAAACCAGTATGTCATCCAAATACACAATGAAAAATTTTCCGATGAACTCCCTCAGGACTTCGTTCATCAACCTCATGAAGGTACTCAGTGCATTTGTTAAACCAAATGGCATAACAAGCCATTCATACAACCCTTCATTGGTTTTGAATGCGGTCTTCCACTCATCACCTTCTCTCATGCGGATTTGATGATAACTGCTTTTCAAATCAATCTTTGAAAAATATTTTTCTCCACTCAAGCAATCCATCAGATCATCCATCCTTGGCAATGGAAATTTGTACTTGATGGTTATCTTATTGATCGCCCTTGAGTTAGTACACATCCTACAGCCTCAGTCTTTCTTCGGACTGAGTACTGTTGGAACAACACATGGACTCAAGCTTTCTCTGACCAAACCTTTGTCCAATAACTCCTGGACTTTCCTTTTAACCTCTTCATTCTCTTGAGGCATCAATCTGTACGCGGATTTGTTTGGCAGACTGGCTCCTGGTATGAGATCAATATGATGACTCACACTTCTGATCGGCAATGAATGATTTAATTCATCCACTACTATGTCAGCGAACTCTTCCAACAGTTCCTGAACTTCTTCTGGTAAATCATCCACCCTCGTGCTAGTCAGAACAATCCTAGGCTTCCTGACCACAATGAACTGTGGATCCTCCTTCTTATTAACCTCTGTAAGAAGTTCTTTCCCACTCATGAGAAGTACAGTGTTTCTTACTTCTGGCTTCACCTCCTTATCCTTAATTGGAAGCAACATGTGTGTCCTCCCATTCTTCTCCAGGGTGTACGTGTTCATTCGCCCATCATGAATCACATTTCTGTCATATTTCCATGGTCTACCTAGCAATAGATGACAAACGTCCATGGGAATGACATCACACAGTATCTTATCATTATATCCTCCTATCTTGAATTCAACTAAACATTGTTTAGTGACAGTTACCTGGTGTCCTTTTTGTAGCCATGAAACTCTGTATGGGCTTGGATGATCAGTCGTCTCCAGCTCCAGCTTCTCTACCATCTCTGTAGATATGAGATTATCCATGCTACCACTGTCTACGATGACCTTGCATACCCTATCCTTGGTCTTGCAAGTAGTCCTGAAAAGTCTGGTCCTTTGGACTGAACTCTCCACCTCCTTCTCTGGTGTCAAAAGGACTTTTCGCATTATCAAAGATCTTCTGCCTTCAGCATCTTCTGCCTCAACATCCCACCTCTGTGCTTCGATGATGTGAGCTTCTCCAGTCTCCTTCTTTTTATCTGGACACTCGTAATACTTGTGCCCAATTGTTCCACATGTGAAGCATGTAATTACTTCACCTCTTCCTCTTCCTCTACCTCTAGTACGAGGAAAAGTGTTGTTGTCAACATAATCTCCTCTCTGCTCAGTATGTTGTCCTCGCTGTAAGGTTCCACCTTTCTCAGTTCGAGTCTGAGGTCTCTTCCAGTCCTCTTTGGGCTTCTGATATTTGTCTTGTGCAACTGACTTGCCTCTGGGATGACTTCTGCCTCGACCCCTCTGACTCTGTTTTCGGCTCAGCTTCTCCTCCGCTTTCAGAGCCATCTGATAAGCATCTTCCACCATTCGGATGGTTACCATGCTCATCTCGTCTTGGATATCATATCTCAGGCCATTCATGTATCTGACAACTTTTTCATCATCGCTCTCTCGATGAACTGTCCTGATGTTCAGTTTATAGAATTCCTCAGTGTATTCTTTCACTGTCATCAGCTTCTGTCTCAGGTTCTGCATTCTCCTGAACAGAGAAATTTGATAGTCCCTGGCGATGAATTTCGCCTTCATATTTGCGATCATTTTGTCCCAGCTCTTGATCTTCTGCTTGCCCTTGCAACGTCTTTCAGCTTGTAGTTCATCCCACCACAATGCTGCATGTCCCCTCAATCTCGTGACAACATGCTTGACTTTCTTGTCTTCTTCGACATCTTCATAGTCAAAGTATGTATCTAGAGCTCTAATCCAGTCTAGAAGCTCCTCTGCATCCAAGTTTCCCCCATAAACTGGAATGTCCATCTTTTTTCTTGCACCCATCCTTGCAATAGCTCTGATTAAACGCTCGTTTGATTCATCTTCAACTGCAACTTCTTCTTAACGTTCAGCCTCAACTTCGCTTTTGGAATCACTCAGATCCCCAACACTAATTGTGCGTCTTTGGACTGTCTCCGTGTCTTCGAGTCTTGCTCGAAGATCTCACATCTGTCTCTCCATAACTGGATCTGTCGTCTGCCTGCCTCTCCTTCTCGGCGTTTCCCTATCCTCTGGATCAGGTGATTGCATGTCTCTTCTCCTCAACGGCATGGCGAATTCTCTTCTCTGCTATAGAAAGCAAAGAACCTTTCTGAGCTCTGATACCAAACTGACGTAGTGTATCAGAGTGCTCCTTACCTCTTATGCCTCCCTTGCCTGAAGTATACAGACAAGAATAAGGCTCTAATACTAATTGGTGCCGACGCCCTCTACCTTTCAACCAGCAGGTCAGAAGGTCCACGTTAGCACAGGATCTTTCCTTCTCTACGGCCCGAAGAACTCTGACGTTCTTATATTTCCCTATCGGAAAATCTGCACCCACAACAATCCTCGTGGGATCCCCCTCTTTACTATCAGGAGATCGGAATTCACGACTTCGCGAATCCAATGGTCAGGCATAGGTCTCTCGAATCCCCGAAACCCGACAACTAGTCAACGCTGACCTTTTCCTATCGGGGATTTCTCTATCGCGATTTCGGCACTCGCGATGTTGAACAACTCGTATCCCCGACTCCTGATGCCTGATACGTCGAAACTCCGACGCATGCACATGTTGACTATTCAACGGTCCTTCACTCCATCGGCACTTCGAAGTTCGCAATATTGCGAATCCTGATGCGATTGTCTCAGGACTTCTCACCACGAAACCCTGATAAGGCATGCCACCTGTCCACCTACAGACCCTTGTGGCCCCACACTATTCCTTTAGCCTTTCGGGATATCGCTTATCGGAATATCGCGATTCCTGATGCTATGTTTACAGAGTTTCAACCTACGAGACCCCGATATGTGAAACCACGAGCAGATCCGACGGTCCTTGTGACTCGGATCCACGGTCCTACCCCTCCTGAGCTTTGAACCTCTCAGAAATACCTGTCGTATCTCCCTTTCACCTCCGCGAGATCTAACAGCTCACGGGATATCGTGAATCCTCCTTAGAGAATATCAACCATCCGTTCTTTCCTTGGTGATTCCTGCGAATGACCAAGTGTTCCTCCGTGGAACTCGTCCTCCTGTACGCAAACTTACGATGCTTTATGGACTCCGTCCAGGCACAATTTCTCTGCACAACCCTTCAACAAATTCAAAATCCCTATCCTTCCTAAGCTTCCTTGTAACTTCGAGCCTTGGAAAAGACTCTTGCGCAAACTCCTTGTGGCCACCTTCAAACACTTCAAGTGATTGAATCCTTTCGACTTTGCGCACACCTGCAACAACAGTCCTTCAACTCTTGCTCAGGTTCGCAACCCTAAAATTCACTCGGCCTGTGCACTCCTTGCATGGCTCCTGTGCTCAGCTGTACTCCTGCAGAGATGAGAACAAAAACTATCTCTATCTGAATCCTTTGTCAATGCACTCCTTGCGGACACTTCAACTGCACTCCTTGCAAGAATTCTCTGGTTCAAATAGAGAAACAATTGAAACTCATTCCTCCTTCCTCTCAGACTTCAAACTCAACCATGAAATCATATACACAGTACATAAAGAAAATGTATAACAGGAAGCAAACATTCATGAGCACATCATTCAACATCAATACACAGAGAACAAACACAAAACCATGAATTTGAATCAAACTCTTCTATTAATTCAAATATCTGTACATGGGTGTTCTTACATAGCTCTTTGCATGCTCTTGCTCCAATGCTTCATAATCTTCCATAATGTTACAAATGCACAATGAGGGTGTCTATATCCCGTTTCCCTCTTGCGCTCTAAAACTGTCTAATCTAGAATTAAATTCTATCTACCTGCATTAACTACTATAAATGCCTTCTACCTACTAAGGACGGGAGCTAAAGGCTCAAGTTCCGTTTACATTATACAAGTGTGCCTCTTCTTAATGGCTTCAATTAAGATTGTGCAACAACTCCAAGGTGTTTTCAAAATTTGTGCTGGGCTTGTCTAGCTGTCCGATTGTCTTCCGCACTGGCTCGCTTGATGTTGGGGATGCTTCTGCATCAACAACCCATTCAGTTCAAACAACGAGAAGAGGTAATTTTTTAAGAGTTCTATGATCCGATCGCTACTTCTTTAGAAAAGTTCATCAATTTTAATACTTTGTATTGGTTAAACTCCAAGTATGCAGATCAAATTTATGATCTATTGTTATTTAATTTTAAAAAATTTATTCTCACAAAGTATGTCCGAGAAGTCTAGTTAGTCAAAGATCAAATTTATGATCTATTGTTATTTAATTTTAAAATTTTTATTCTCAGAAAGTATGTCCGAGAAGTCTAGTTAGTCAATCAGTTACTTACCTGGCTAAATTGGAAGCATGATTATACATGATCAATTGATTTTTACTGATTAGTGTAGTATTTGTACATAAATAAGCTCGACATATGAGCTTTTGCTTTCATTTTTCATTAAGAATAATGACTCCACCAACCCAATATATGAGAACTCTGGTTAGTCAATCAATTACTTACCTTTACCTGACTAAATTGAAAGCATGATTATACATGATTATACATGATCAATTGATTTTTACTTATTAGTCTAGTATTTGTACATAAATAAGTGGTTAGTCAATCAATTACTTACCTGACTAAATTGGAAGCATGATTATACATGATCAATTGATTTTTACTTATTAGTCTAGTATTTGTACATAAATAAGCTCGTATTTGTACATAAAAAAAGCTCGGCATATAAACTTTTTCTTTCAGTTTTCATTAAGAATAATGACTCGACTAGCCCAATAAATACAAGGCACTATTATTAGGGACAGTTTGACTGGAATGATGTAGTCAGTATGGAAAGCAAGTTGCAATTTTCAGGATGCATGTTTGATAAGGCACAAGGTTTGTTCGTTCTTGGCAGCTCACAAGGAGCGTGCCATCCCCAGAAGGAGCGAATTGTTGGCACCTAAATGTGCTAATGAAATTTCTTTAAGTAACGTTAATGAAATTTCTTTAAATAACGTTGATTAAAGACTTTTTTTTTTTTTTTTCGCTAACTAAATTTCTCATAGATTATGGGTTAAAGTGCAGTTTGGGAATTTAAGCCAATTGTTGCCCCCTAAATGTGCTAATGAAATTTCTGTCAGTATGGAAAGCAAGTTGCAATTTTCAGAATGCATGTTTGATAAGGCACAAGGTTTGTTCGTTCTTGGCAGCTCACAAGGAGCGTGCCATCCCCAGAAGGAGCGAATTGTTGGCACCTAAATGTGCTAATGAAATTTCTTTAAGTAACGTTAATGAAATTTCTTTAAGCAACTTTGATTAAATTTTTTTTTTTTT
>ML782492.1:44615-68101 GCA_009831015.1 Picea engelmannii | reverse complement strand
TACAGGGATATGTTGATTCAGATATGGCAGGTGATAAAGACAGCAGGAGGAGCACCACAGGGTATGTTTTTACTATAGGTGGAACAACAGTAAGTTGGATTTCGAAACTGCAAAAGGTTGTTTCACTTTCAACAACAGAGGCATAGTATGTTGTTGCTATAGAGGCTAGTAAAGAGATGATTTGGTTACAAAGGTTTATGGATGAATTGGGAAAGAAGCAGGAGAAAATCAGGTTGTACTATGACAGTCAGAGTGCCATTCACCTTGCAAATAACTCAGTCTTCCATTCGAAGACTAAGCATATATAGTTGAGGTACCACTTCATACGATCTGCCTTGGAAGATGGACAATTCAAGTTGGAAAATATACACACTAGCCAGAATCCTGCAGACATGTTAACAAAGGGAGTAACCAGGGAGAAACTGAGTTCTTTCTCAGTTTCAGTTGGTCTTCAAGAATGAAGATGAAAATGAGAAATTTTCCAGGTCCAAGAAGGTTCAGAGTCCAACACATACAACAGCGGTGGAGTTGTTGAGATCAGTCTCCAAGTGGGAGATTATTGGTTGTGGAGCCTGATTATCTTCCTGATTTATAGGTCTTTTACTTTCAACCGTGTTTATACCCCATGAAGTATTTACACCCCATAAGTATGTACACTCTTCCACGCGGGGGAGTGCAGAGGGGGGGTACCCCCTCTGCGGGGTCCGGGGGGCCTATCCCCCCAGAAGGGGGGTCTGGGGGCAAGCGGGCCCCCGAAGAAAAAATTGCCTTGTAAAAGTATATTGTAATTTCATTGTAAATCTAGATCGTTCATTATAAGGTCGCAGATCTAACGGTAGAGATTATGTTAGGGTTTTTTTTTCCCTAGAAGGCAACCCTCTTTTATGAGGGAAATGTATCGCGGCTACGGATGGTGGTGAATATTGTATTCTGAGAGAGGAGACTGTGAGAGAAAGAAGAGGAATTTACAACGGGTTTTGCTATAGGTTGTATCCCTTCATTTGATGGATAATAATAAAGGAAGGACCTGGAAATTTCTCTGGCGGACGTAGCCCACACTAGGTGAACCACATAAATCTGTTTCTCTCTTGTATTGTGTGTCTTCTGTGTTTTTCTTCTACATTTGTTTTATTTTATTGCTCCGCGGTCCTGTTTTTCTAACAATGAATATTTCAGCGATGTTAATAGCTTTAAAAGTAGATTTTACAGGAATAAAGTGCGCAGACTTACTAAGATTATCGATGACTACCATAATTAAATCATTCTGTTTTTGAATTCTAGGCAAACCTGTAATAAAATCTAGTGATATAGTCTCCCATTTCCATTCCGGCATAGGTAGAGGCTGGAACAGGCCAGCTGGATGATGGTGTTCAATTTTCACTTGTTGACAATCTTGGCACTTAGATAATTACTATATTGTCTCGCCTTTCATATTAGGCCAATAAAATAACTTCCTTAGTGTTGTTACCGTTTTCTGGTATCCGGGATGACCAAAATATGGTTTATTATGTACTTCGTCCAAAATAGTTGACTTTAATTCAACAAAATCTGGTATGTATAATCTATTTTTAAATCTTAGAAGACCATTTCTGTCCAAACTCATATTTGTTCTGTCTAGATTTTCTGCATTATTTTGTAAATTTGCCACTGTTTTAACTTAATTTTCATCATTATTACTTGCAACCCTTATCCTTTGCTCAAGATTACTTTCAGCCCTACTAATGTTTATTTCAAACAAACCATGAATTCTTCTACTTAAAGCATCAACCACCTTATCTTCCTTACCCTTGATGTGTCTTACCTCAAAGTCAAATTCGCTCAAGAAGGACGACCACCTTGCTTGCCTTTTGTTGAGGTCTAGTTGACTAAACAAAAATTTCACACCACTATTATCAGTCAATAAAAAAAAAATCTACCCATTATACAGTGTCGCGACATCTTTAAAGTGTGTATTATAGCTGCTAACTCTAAGTCATGAGTGAAGTAGTTTTGTTCATGCTCTTTTAGTTTTCAGGACTCATAAAAAATAATGTTCCCTTCTTGAGTTAGGACACCTTCCAAACCTTCTTTACTCGCATCCGCACAGACTGTGAAGTCTTTGTCTAGATTTGCTACCTTTAAAATGGGTGCAGTTGTTAACAGTTCCTTTAACTTATTAAAATTGTTCTAACATTTATGTGAATAGTTAAACTTGGTTCCCTTCTTTTGTAATAATGTGATATGGTATGCAATCTTGGAGAATCCCTCTTTAAATCTGCGGTAATATTCGGTGATTCCCATGAATGACCGGATGTCTGCTACGTCCTTAGGGATTGACCATTCCATGATGGCTCTTATTTTCTCAGGGTTGAATAAAATACCTTCTTTAGAAATTACATGTGCTAGGTACTGTATTTTCTTTTGATAAAAGTCACACTTGTCGAATTTAGCATGCAGTTTGTGTTTTCTTAAAGTTTACAGTACTATCCTTAGTTGTTCTTTGTGTTCTTCTTTTGTTTTAGAATACACTAGGATATCTTCAATAAATACCAAAAAACAATTATCCAAGTACTGACTGAAAATGTTTTTCATTAGACACATAAACATCGTTGGTGCGTTAGTGAGTCCAAACAGTATAACAACAAATTCACAATGTCCATATCTCATTTTGAATGTTGTTTTACTCATGTCCTCATCTTTTATTCTAACCTAATGATAACTAGATCTTAAATCCAATTTAGAAAAAATATTTTCCCCACCTACTTGATCAAACAGATCATTGATTCTAGGTAAGGGGTATTTGTTCTTAACATTCATTTTGTTTAATTGTCTGTAATCAATGCATAATCTTAGAGTTTCGTCTTTCTTTTTAACAAAAAGGACTAGTGCTCCCCATGGTGAGACACTTGGCCGGATGTATTCCTTTTCCAACAGTTCTTGTAGTTGAATCTTTAATTTTGTTAACTCGGGTAAACTCATTCAGTAGGGTGCCTTAGATATAGGAGCCGAACTAGGCAGAAGATCGATAGAAAAGTCTATTTCTCTCCTGGAGGGAAATTCATGTATCTCATCAACAAACACATCTCTAAAATCATGCAAGACGACAAAATCCTCTAAGATAGGTTTGTTTTCTTTTTCCAACACATTTTTCACTTGGATAACATAAATATGACAACCTTTTCTCATGCACTTCTTAAATTGCATTGCTGAAATCTGTCTAACTAAGACTAGTTTTTGTCTGCCTTGTACTGTCCTAACAGTGTTAATTTAGTCTTTATACTTGAGTGATTTTTCATAACAATCTAAAACTTATTTATGCCTTTCTAACCAGTCCATCCCGATAATTATATCATAAGACCCTAACGGTAGAATATTCAGATTTATCTTTATATTTTGATCACCTAAACTGAATTCACAGTCGGAAATAAAATTAGATACTTCTATTTTTGTTCCTATTGCTAGTTTTACTAGCCAAGATTTTTCATGTCTTGTTTTCTTAAGTTTATTTGAATCCACTACACTGTGAGAAATATAACTCAAAGTAGATCATGGATCAATTAAAATAGAAACACTAGTATTGTTAACTTTACCTTCAACTTCCACTACAGTGGAATGGTGATCAGCTTGTCTGTCATCCACAACTGCATTGATCCTATGTAAGATTCTACCCACATCTCCCATTGTAGAGGCTTCCTGTGGGATGTGAATCGTAGTCCTGGCTCCAAAAGTTAAACTTGGACAGTTCCTCCTTAAGTGAGGTTCTCCACATTCCCAACATTTTAACGATTCTCTGGGGTTGTCCCCAAACTTCTTTGTTCCCAAATTAACTAGTTTGGCACCTCCTAGAGTATTCTGGTTATTGGAGTGAAACTCTTTCATTGGAAAACTCTTATTCCCTTATATCCCTTATTCTGTTGGTTCATTCGGTCTTGTTTTTGGTCTTTCCAAGACTTGGGAAATTCTGACCATTGTTTGTATTGGTCATAACACATTTGGGCCATCCTGAAAACTTCACTTAAGGAATTAAGGTTATCGAATTTGATTCTGTCCTTATAGGACTGTGGTAAACAACTTAGGAACCACTGGATGTTTACTTTGTCCTCCTAGATATAAGGAACGAACCTTAATAATTCCATGATTTTTTTTATCAGGTCATTTATAATCATTTGACTGAGTTGTAGTTCATAAAACTCCTTGGTTTTTCTTTCATAGTAACTTTCAGATAAATACTGTTTCTTAAAGTATTTCTTAAAATCCAACCACTCCATCTATTTTTCCTTTAGGCCCTTGGCCAAATTCAGGTCCTACCACCATATGCTTTCCTTTCCTTTCAGATTATAGATGGCCATTCTGACCTTCATATTGCTGGAATAGTTGTAGATCTGGAAATTATTTTTTGTGTCTAGTAACCATTATTAAACCTCCTCTCCTGTCTTGTATTCCCCATCAAAGGTGGATGATTTTATTTTCTTAAAGTCTCCCTCAAGATGGTCCACCTGTTTCCTTTTTCTTCCGGTGGTTGTTTTATCTTTTGTTGATCGTGTACCTTCAGAAGAGCTATCCCCTTTTTCTCCTTCAGGACCAGAATCATTGGAGGACCTTTTACTGACCTCTTCTTCCTCATTATTTTCCTTCAGGATCTTCTTTGTTACTATGCTACACAGTCGTACTTCATTTATTTCCTGCTGTTCTTATTGTGACTTTTTCAGTTTTTCATTGTCTGCTTTGAAAAATTGCAGTTCCACAATGAGATTCCTCATGGTTTCCAGAACCTCGGTAGGTGAACTTTCGTCACTGTTATGCCTCATATATTCAGGAGGTCTTTGTTCAGGATTCTCCTCGAGTCTGATATTGACTTCATTCTGTGCTTCCATCATGAAAACATAAATAAAGTTTTTATGTTTGTAATATTAATTGTTTTTGTTAGTTTTTTCATAAAACAGAAAACATATGTTAAGCAAACATTTTTGGCCCTGTCTAAGGTCCAAGTGTTGTAACGTTTTCTATGATACCATATGTAATGTTCCCCAAATTTACCAAATACAAAAAAATAAATTCTTAGGGACATTAAATCTATTTCTCTCCGAACAACTTATCTCAAAAGGCCTATTGTTATTATAAGTGGGTATTTATCATCACTATTTATTTTTTCAAGGTTTATGTTTCCAGTTATTGACACAAATTAACTATCATTGTAACATATTTTATCTCTGGTCCTTTCCTACTGCACAATAATCATATACTTAAAGGGTCAAGGTAACTTCGTTGTACCCCAGCCTCTAATATTCCCAACACATATAACATAAGTGTAATGGTTAGTAAAGTCCCACTAATCATTATGATCCTTTCCCAATATCTATATATAAATATATACATGTATTAATGTTAGATTTACAGAGGAAGAACTCCACTCGAATTACAGAAGATCCTTAAGTGTAGACAATAGCCATGTCATACAGGTCTAACGATGTGGAGTCTAAATCGTAGAATTGCGTGCTTAAAAAAAATAAGGTTCAGTGCATGTATTGCAAACTTGAAACCTTTTGAATCTGTGCACTCTAGGCACTTCTCAGTTTATGGGAGCTAACTCATCTTCACCAGCCCCTTCATTCATATTCCCTTATTTCCTTTTCCACACGTCTCCCTAGACTCCCTCGATCTGTCGACACGTAGCTCCCCTCTAGATCAACGACTATCGTTGATTATGCCTTTCCGGCCTCCGGAAGTTTCAACTCTAAACTCTACTCTTCTCTGCATGACGATCCCCCAGAGTGGAAGATCTATTGCCACCTATCCCCTTGAATCCACGGCTAGGGTCTCCTCCGCGGATCCAGCCTTCAGCGATCTCAAATATCAAGTCCCTTTTTCCTTCTCCTTAAGTTACGCGGAATCCTGTCACATGTCCACTTAAATCAGAAGGCCTAGAATTGCTTTGAGTCTTTTCCTGGAGTCCACAGATATTTTCCATGTCTCCTCTATGGATCTAATGGATCATATTTATTTTGGGTGATCTAACAGTTCATATATGTTCTACTTCTCCAGACTTTTGAGATCTCAAATCTCAATCTCTCGCCCCTGTTGATTGGGTATCTCCCAGAGTTCTAGATCTGGTGCCACGTGCCCTCTTTTACATAGATATTTCTCGTTGTTTCTAGGACTCTGACATTCAACGACTTCAAGTTTCAACAAGAACGAGTCTCTAGAGTGAATCCTTCCAGATTCCATGATTTGGTGACACATGTACAACCTAGATCGACGACTAATATTCGCTCTAGTTTTTTGGGCTTGGACTGTTTCAGTTCTCAAACTAAAAAATCCAGGGCAACTCTCTCTAGAGCTCCCAATCTAGTGAAAAGTGTCCCCTCACAGATCGACGAATCTAAGATCTTCGGCTCCCTGGGATACAATTATTTTAACACTTCAACATCCACCTCCTTCTAGATCTACCGACCCATTGAAACGTATCCTTTTTGGATCCAATGGTCCAGACTCTCCTTTTGCAAATTAGGATTTTGGGACTTGCGATTGCCAAGTTAACTCTTCCTCCACATTCCCAACTTCTGAAATGTCGACATTTCAGAACGTCCAAATCCGACGGCTCGCGCTTCTATAGATCTAACGGTCCAGATATTCCCTTCGCGCATCGGGACTTCACGTTTCCCGAAGTTGGATGGGTTCTCACTTCCCTGCTTCCGATCCCCGATACCCCAAAATTATCCCTACATAATTGATGGTTCAAATATCTCCTTGATCAACGTCTCAGATTAAATCATGATTTTGCGTTTCACAAATCCTCGCGACTCCGCCCTTTGACCTCTTCCCCTTTGAGTCATTGAAATGATGATATCTTTCCATGTGTCCCCTTTCGATGGAAGGTCCCGATGATTTCAGGATTTCGTGTTTCAGAGTTTCACAAATTTCACTCTGCTTCTTCCAAATCTTCCGATTTGTGAAACTCTGATACTTCCTAGCGACTAACCAATGCGCTACTTTTCTGATATCTAACAGCTTGAAAGATTTTGGATTCTCCTGGATGGATCCTAACCGTTGAGATTCCTTCGATTATCTAACGACCCAGATTCTATTGAAAAAGATACAGATCTACCCTAGCATACTATTATCTTTGTAGTTTTTATACCAGGCTTCTATAGACAGCTGGTTAAATTTATCTTCAATCCTTAAAGAAAGGATAGAGGGAGAAATCCCTACTGGAGATGATTTTCCCTAATCAATAGTTATGATCATTAATGTTATGTAGAGTTTGAAGACTCACTTAAATAAGGGACCAACTTTGTAAAAGGTAATAGGTTTATGTATTTAAGTCCCTAGACATTTGTTCCTAAGATTTAAAAGGAAAATAAACTGTAACCCCTTTTTTATAGTTAACATAGTCGGCTAAAGAGGAAATTGCTTACAATAATCGAAACATAGCTTCATGTGTAATATATGTTTATATAGCTCGGAGAATCCATATCGATAACAACACATATACATATATAGTCCAATTCTGATGTTCATTCAAACTTCCATTGGTAATTGTACAATTTAAACATTCCTTAATATCAGTCATAGATCAATCCATTAATTGTTTTCTATTGTAGACCATAGATTATATCATAGGGATAGGAAAATTTCACACTTTCGTCAACAACAATACATACATCAGTTTTCTTATCTCTACTCAAGAAACTTCCATGCATTTATCAATGGTTAGCACATATAGAAGTCATCCTTGAATCTACTCCATGCATAATTCAACTATAAGGCCTAATCAATAATTCATTTCCTTCTACCCAACAAGAATATGTATTCTATCATTCATGCATCCATAGAACATTTAACCAGAACTAAGTAAATACATTCTACCAATTATTAATCAACAGAACAATCAACCAAGGAAGAGTAGAAGAACATTTCTGAACAAATTGTTGGGACAACAAATGGAACAACAAATGGAACAACCAAGTTCCACCCAACCATAGAACATAACAACCAAATTACTTGTTCCATTCACTCCCTATCATGACCATGAATCCATGAGGATGAACCTGGAAATCCTCTTTCGTTACCGTCCTCTTTCAAATCTTGTTAACGGGAAAATTTGACAGGCCATCAACTGTAAGAACAAGTCCAGTCCGGGGTTGTCTAAATAACCCAAGCCGTTAGGTGTAACCTGTTCTGATGGGTTTAATGGCTCCTTTAGCTAATCTAGGGTCCTAAAATAAAGAAAGGAAATAAACTAACTATTGCTAAAACTATTTATATACTCTAATCTAATTATTTACAAATGTATTTAAGCAGGAAGATAAATATGGATATGTCATATTTTATGAACAAAATAATTATAGGTTACAAGTTTTCATAAAAGCCTTTCAAAATCAAAGTTTTATAATCATTCTTAAAAGCAGATAAGGAAAGCACACATTTCTTTCTGTATTTTTTGTTTTATAATCATCTATCTAAGAATTGTAACTAAAACATGATTTGAAATAGGATAGAATGATGGTCAAAAGCCAATCAAAGACTGTCCTATTCCACTAGTAAAAAAAATGACAAAAATTAGAAGCAGGTGAAGCTAACTTGTTATTAGTTTGTTAATTGTGTCTCTGGCTCTGTGCAAACAAAATCATCTAGTTGCCCGGCATGTGAAATAAATCTGCAGTAGGCTTATACTAAAATTTTCTTGAATAAATTCAAGGTGCGTATTGGTAGCTAGGGTTTAAAAACATAATAGTGGACACATATGATCGAGTAATATTATAATTACGAATTATTACAGTCATAGAAATCTTTATGTAAAGCATTCACTTTTATCTATCAATTGAACACCAAAGAAAAATCTCGATATTAAAATTGATATGATGATCACAGTCACAACATATGGAACAACATCTAAAGCATGAATATAATGGAACATAATATGTCATTGAGACTACAGCTATACAACACATTAATATCCCAAAATAAGAGAAACAAAACATAAATGAGACAACATTCACATTGGTCTAAAGCTGAAATGCCATAAGTTGTTCCATTAAGTTCTGAAAATCATTCGTCCATAATATGTTCTAGGCCAAGATGATATTTTACTTACAAAATGAATAGTATTTAAAGTGATTTGAAATCCTATTTTCCTATCTCCTAGGATAGGATGGGATGTCATGAGATCAAAAATATTACAAAAATAGAGGGCTAACAACCACATAACTGAGTTGATTCTTCTAAAAAAATAATAAAAGTTTTTACAAAGAAAATAGAAAAGGAAATACTAATCATTCAAATGCAAAATCGAACATGTTTCCCCCTAGATGATTAGCATCAAGATCTACTATTTCCTAAAAATGAAACAAGAATAAGTTAGATAATTTCTAATAACTAATTTCTGAATTTTTAAATTAAAAATGACATGGGTACATAATCGAAAGATTATGTAGCCAGTCTTATCTTAGAAAACAAAATCCAATTTCAAACTGATTCGATTCAAAATAGATAACATGAATATCCTAAGAGGAAAATATTTTTACCATTTCAACAATTGACTAAAGATGGATCAGGTAGCTCAGAATTGATTATAGCTTTAACATTGTTTTCGTTTTTCATCACTATGTTCCATGTCCTCTTAAGGCGTTTAGCTTTCCTCTCTGCATTTACTCTGAGGTTAAGATTTTCTTGGCTCAATGATTTACTTTGAGCTGTGAGTGTTTTAATCCAAGCCTAAAGGATGGGTATATTGGTATAATATTGTTCGATCCAGTGTAAAAAAACATCACACTGTACATGGGGAACAATATGTTGATGAAATGCACAGTCAAGGATGGTTGTATCGACCTTACCTGTTATTTTCCCTTGAACAAGCCCAATACCAGAGAATGCCTCATTACCCTTGAGGCAGGGTGGAAAATTCATCACAAATTCATAGGGTTCAGTAGGACCAAATCTTTGACAATCCAAGTCTTTCAAAGCCAGGAAATCTTCTATTTCAGAGTCTGATACCTCATTGACCTCGATCGGGCCGATCAAGCTCAAATGAGAGTCATTTCGATTCCTCAATTTTCTCGAAATAAGACGACCTGCTATTTTGTTATGAAACCCTAGGGCTGTGCATTTTTGTTTCATTTGTTTGCAAGATTTTTTGACATTGGGCTTCATAGTGAGGTTCTATCCAACATCAAAATTAGGCATAGTAGGTTCATTTAACTCCAATTCAACAACCTTTTTCTCATGTGAAGACTGGCTTGGCATTGTCTCATCTAGAGGGTATCTGTTAAGAGAGCCTGGTTTATTACATGGGATGTCAAGCTATTTTTTAATCAATGGCTCACCCGAAATAGGGCTTTATAGAGGAACGACCATAGAAATACCATTTCTTGTCAAAAACCCATCCCAAAAGTCACCCACGATTGACAAGTGGTGAATGAACAAAATCTTAATCAAGCTATGATGGAACAGACTAGAGTCAACACTTTGTCACTTATACCTTTTGGACATTTTATACAAGATTCTCAATAGATAAAAAGGCATGTTTAATTGATAACCAATGAAATGCATAAGTAGTCGTATATGATAGAGTAAAATTAAACCATAATGACCCTCACAGGTCAAGAATTGTTTGAGAATGAACAACAGGCTATGCCACCTAGGTTTAACCAAACAGATGGGGATACCTTTTTCACATCAGTTGATTTTCCTGGAGGTCATGAAGAGGCTCCAAGGTACTTCTTGAATTTTTGATTTTTTGAACCATTTCTCGCTGGTGGATGGTAGCCCTATGGCTTCATTCACAAACTCCTCGGTTACCTCTAACTGGGTATCCTTGATTTTTTCTCTGCACCCATCAAAAGTTTGTGCGAAGACCTTCACCACTTGAAGGTTATGGCCTTCAAACCTTTTAAGGAAGGCATCCCATCCTTGACTTTTCAAATCTTCAATTGCATTGTCCTGAGATAGCAATTCTTGACAACCATTTGGCTCCAAACGCACAACAGGAGACATAACAAACGCGACTAGAAAGTAACAGGGACGACTCAGAACAATTTTAGGTTTAGATTGAAGGAGTGATAGGAACATATACGAATGGATAAATGGGAAAAAACCATAATGAAGCCTATGTGTTATCATAGCATGAACATCGAGGGTTTGGTCGGAAACCTTTACCATCCCTGGTAATGAAAGTCTGACATACATAGTCGAAAACCTATACCCCAAATGAAAGGCTCATTAATTCGCTATGCCAACAAGGTGAGTTAAGTACAGAGTACAATAGTTGCACATTAATTTCCATGACTATTATCATGACCATTGTGTTTGCAAAGGATTTAAAATATATCAAAACAAAACTCCTCATAATTTAAATGCAAATCATTTAACCATATAACAATTATATCAACACCCCAAAACATAAAAAATAAGGCATTCAAATATTGGATATAAGCATGATGACCCTTAAAAGAAAGCCTTGTATAGAAAATATAATACCAAGGTAGGTTTGCATGTTTGATTCATGATTTCAATCATGAATCAAACATGAAAACAAAACAAAAATGCAAACTTAAAGAATTAATGAATATCTTTTCTAATCTAGTAATCATCTCAAAATGATAATGTTTACAAGAATGAGGTGAAGGAAACTACAGAGAATGTAATTTCTTGTTCAAATACTGAAATCATGTGGGGCTGACAACAGATCCCAATTCTCCTCACCTCACACTCAGAAATAGTTATCTTAACAACAAGTTCGTCTTTCTTCAGATCGAAATTTTTCCTTACCTCACACTCAGAATTAGTGCCTGTAACAACAAGTTCGTCTTTCCCCAACATACTAGGTAGTGTCATGCCTCCTCCCATATGCTATATATGAAAAATCATCTTGTGCCTAGGTCTTTACCCCTTGGTAATTTTCGCATCTTTACAAATCCCTGATTTTCAGGGGTTGCCAATGGCCAAATTCCAGATTTTCCACTTGTAAAATTCATCCTTCAGGTAATTCAAGCATGTTCCCCACTCATGGAGTCACGGTCAGTTGTTTTCAACCTGGTTGTTCCATTTTCCTCTCAGCAATAAATATATAAATTATTGGTCTCTTACAAGTGTCATAGTCAAAGAGTTAGTTGGGAAAATCAAATCTTTGCCCAACCAGTCAGAATAATTAATTACAATTAACTAAATTCCCAATTCGGAATTGCCATAATGGCAATAATTTTCCAAATTGGAATTTGCCAAAAAAAAATTAATTTCCTAAGTATTTTCAGTCTTCCAAAATAATTTATTTTTGGGGATATTACACATGATGTACATAGGGTATTTGTTTATCCAACAACTTGGGATTCTTACTGCAGTAGCCTCGAAGAAAAAGTACCACTGTTTTGTTTTCCACCTCTATTTTTTCGTTTGTCTATGGATGGAAAGAAGTGCTCCTCTTCAATTTGGTATCCATCATTCTCCACAAGTTAGTCCAAAAATCCCCAAGGAATCGAGTATCTTGATTTGAGATAATGGATGTGGGTAACCCAAAGTGAACCCAAACATATTGAAAGAATATATTAACAGTCTGCTAAAAAATGATATGCTTTTTACAGGGCATCAAGATACACATCTTGCTGAACCTATCCACTACAACATACAAATAGTCATGATCCCCTTTGGTCATTGGTAAAACCCCTACAAAATCCATGGAAATGCTTTCCCATGGATGGGATGAAATAGGAAGTGGTGAGTATAGCCCCAATTTTCTACTAGTGGGCTTACAAGTAGAACACATCACACACCCCTTTACATATTTAGTTATAATTTCTTTCATTTGAGGCCAGTAAAAAAACCTCTACAAATGAGCCATATTTTTTCCTACCCCAAAATTCCCAGACACAAGAGAAGTGTGAGCTTGTCGTATTACATGGACTCATTCACTTATAGGAATACATAGCTTTCCAAGATACTAGAGTAGTTTTACGTGTAAAAAACAGTTATCTACTTGTGCACCCTGGGTTAGCTTCTCATATACTTCTTTAAAATCTTCATCGATGGCATATTTTTCTACATAGCTATCATGAGATAAAGAAGTATCCTTCAAAATAATAGAAGCAACAATAGGAGGTCTAGAAATCATATCAATTACCTTGTTACTTGTACCCTTCTTGTACTTGATTACCAAATTAAATTATTGTAGAAAATCCATCCATATGTAGTGTCGGGACTGTTGCAGTTTAGTCTGTGCTTGGAGATACTACAAGGGCTGGTGAACTGTATGTATGATTCTTTCCTTACCTAACAAGTAGTGCTTTCATTTCTTTACGCTTTGAACTAATGCATGAAACTCTTTATCATATGTACAATAGTTAACAAAATCTTGGTACTGCACCCATGGTGTATGTAGGATATTTAACAACAGATAGGGTTACGATATTGCATCAATACTGCACCCATGGCGTATCTACTGGCGTCTATCTCAATCTAAAATGCTTGTTGAAGATTCGACAGTGCTAATACTGGTGTGGTACTGATATTCTCCTTCAAAGTGTCGAAAGATTTTTGTTGCTTTCCTTCCCACTGAAAAGTGTTCTTCACATTGGTTAAGGCATGCAAAGGAGCTACTATAAGGAGAAGTTTGAAATGAACCTCCTCCAATACTGTATTGAACCTAAGAAGATTCAAACCTTGGTTACACTTTTTGGCTCAGGACAATTTACAATTACACCAATTTTGGAAGGATCAATTTTCAATTGTCATCCTCTTACAATATGACCTAAGTATACAAGTGCAGTCTTGCCAAATTCACATTTAGACATTTTTACATACAAATTTTCCCTTTTCAAAGTATCCAATACTTTTCTTACATGCCTCACATGTTCATCCCATATCCCACTAAAAATAATAATGTCATCTAAATACACAATCACAAAGTCATCTAGGAAGGGCCTGAATACCTCATTCATCACACGCGTGAAATTTTCTGGAGCATTACAAAGCCCAAACGACATAACCAACCACTCAAACAATCCATGTTTGGTTTTAAAGGAAATATTTCATGTGTCTTGTTCTGCTACCCTAATTTGATGATATCCACTGCACAAATCCAACTTAGTGAAATAAACAACATCCTTCAACTGATCAAGTAAATCATCTATACAAGGAAGAGAGTATCAATTTTTCATCGTGATTTTATTTAAGGCTCGGTAATCGACACACTTTCTCCATGTTCCATCTTTCTTTGGAACCATCATGATCGGAGAACCAGAAGGAGATGAACTGGGCCTGATGACCCCTTGATCCAAAAATCCCTGTACTTGCTTCTTGATCTCTGTCATCTCCACAATTGACATCCTATACATGCCCACATTAGGAAGAGGAGAATTTTGTTGAAGATGTATCTCATGTTGGATTTCCCTCTTAGGAGGTAATCCATCTCATTCTTGAAAAATATCATCATACTTAGAAACAATATCAGTTAATTCCTTTTTATGAGATGGATCACACCCTTGGAAAGCGTCGGATGTCCCGACATCATTCTCTTTGACGACCATGATTACATATCTCTTATTAGTGTTTATGAGTCTTTTCATTTTCCCTACACTAACAAGTGTTGTATTTACCCTCATGCTGTGAGCTCTAACAATATATTCCACTCTCCCCTTAGTAAGGTGGTATTTGTTCTCATGACAAAAGAAAATTGTTTTTCTATCATCAATATAAGGACTTCCCAACACTATGCCACATATATCAAGCGGTACAAAATCCAAATCCACTTCATCAATCAACTTTGAAGCAATAACAAATCTGACCCTACATTGTCTAGTGATGTTAAGTTTTTCTTTATCACATACCTAACCAAGAGGATAAGGCTTCGGATATGGTTTCGTTTCAAGACCCATTTTCTTGACAAGTGCTTCAGATATTAATTTTACTTGGGAATCCATATCAAATAATGTATCTATCTTAGTATGTTTAGATACAACTCTTATATGAAATAATTCATTCCTCTTTCGTTCACCATCATGAGATTCATTATTGGAAATTGAACTAGAATGAAGGGAATATTTACCTTCTACCCTAACCATTGTGATCTTTCCTTCATCTCCTGAATCAAAACCAAGATCTTGTTGCACTATAGCAATGGTTTTTGTCTTCCCCTTTCCACCAAATTGTTTCGGTTTTTTCTCTGGATGCAGTTTCCAACAATGTTCTTCATCGTGACCATTTTTCTTGCAATGAGTGCAAGATGTCTTTTCTCCTTATCTCGTCACTGTGGTGGTCTTATTTTCCTTCCTTTTAAACTTATTGAAATATTTATGCGGGGGATTGGAAGGTTTCTTTGTGGGATCTTCTTGAACATGTTTCCCCCTATTCTCAAGGTGAGTGGCTTGCACACAAACTTCGTCAAGTATGGTGGGGTTAAACAGTAGTAAAGTATGATGAATATAACTGTGAAGTTGGCCAATATACTTCATTAAAGTTTCATAAGAATCCAAAGGAATGTTTAATGCAAGAGATTTCTTCCTATATTATTCTATGAAACTTTTTACAGTTTGACCTTTACTTTGACTTAAAGTTTGCCATTCCATCATTTCTTTATGTAAATACCGTAATGGATAAAACTGCTTCCTTATCTATGATTTAAATTCTGACCATGAGGAAAGAATATTACCACACTTCATTATGTCTTGAAGATTTCTCTCCCACCATATGAAAGGGGTGTCTTCCAACCGAAGAGAATCCAGTTGCACTTTAACTTCTGCTTCATCAATATGTTGAACACGAAAATATACTTCAACTTGTCGGATCCAATTATCTAGATTTTTAGGATTAGCATCTCCATTAAACATAGGTAAAGAAAATTTTACATCAAGCTTCAATAATCGTTTCTTAAAAGAGGATTTATGGCTAGAATGATGAGAATGATGAGAGGAAGAAGAACTAGAACTTGAAGGTGAATATGGAGGCTTTGGAGGATCTCCTCCATCCCCTTGGTTTATTGAAGCATCATCATTTTCATGTGCTTCATTTTTCTTCCCTTTCTTCTTCATCCTCTTCTCATAATCTCCATACATTCGTTTGACCATTTATGACATGCAATAAAAGACCATGTGAAAGTTTTTCTCCTGTTCATCATGCTTGTCCTCTTCTACCATTTTCTTCCTTTGCGATGCACGACAAACTTCGGGATTGAATGTCTTAAGAGTTACTTCACCCTGCTTATGCTTGGCCCTAGTAAGAATTCATACTCAACAATTAAAGTCAAAGACAACTACTTTGATACCAACATGATTTAGGATCTTTTCGTTCGGTGACTTATTAAAGAATTGTATTAAATGAGCATAAACTAAAGTGAACCATAAAGAAGGAAAAAAAACTCAAAAGGAAAGTGTCATAAGAATCAAATTTAAACACAAAGAACTTGATAATGGAGTTTGTCCCTAGTGGACTACGTCTCTGGTTCCTACTCTCAAATGGGTAGGCCTTTTTTTTAACTCCACAAAAGAATTGGGCAAAATACATAAGTATACCTAAATTTGGAGTTAAGCTACAAAATCTTTGCTCATATCAGAAAAAAATGATCACCACTGCGTTTTTGGCATC
Source organism: Picea engelmannii (assembly GCA_009831015.1). Taxonomy (NCBI): domain Eukaryota; kingdom Viridiplantae; phylum Streptophyta; class Pinopsida; order Pinales; family Pinaceae; genus Picea; species Picea engelmannii. Next base: position 51,553 of record ML782492.1, on the reverse strand, counting down.
GAATTACCTAAAAATGAATGTCTCCATGCCTCAATCTGAGTTTGGAACTTTCAGGCCCAAGAGACAACCTTGTCTCGGTTTCCATGCCTGCACCTACAATTAATGGCTAGAAAAATTTCTTGAAAATCCGTTCCTCTATCTCAAAATTTGTGCCTCTTCTGTATGACCGTGCCCTTGGTCTCTCATCCTCGTACACTAGCAGATTCCCCTTTAAATAATAAAATGCGGGTGGTTTTGTAATAATGGGAGCGTTGGCACATTGGTTAGCGAAGGCTATTTGCAGTCATTAGTTGGCAAACGTTTAGGCAGAGGTCCTGGTGTCGAACCCACAAGCCTCCCCTTTTAACATATTGTTACAACAGTTTTTGGCACACTACTAAATTTGGCATAACGAAGGAATATGCCACCAATTATGGTGGAACCGCTGTCATATTTGGTGGTATATACATTATATATATTTTAATAAATTGGTTGTTGGGCATCAATGAGAATTTACCCACTGCCATGTGGAAGCCAAACATTGGCCCACGTCAACTCTTTGTACAGTCACCCTACCACGTCATATGTATGCCACATCAGCCTGCCACATGTTTTACAGATGCCACGTTAGCCTGGCACATATTGTATGGATGCCATGTGTCATGTACGAAATTCCATGTGGCATGTTTTCATTGGTCCACATGTTGGCCTAAAAAGTCCAAAAATGAGTGACATGTGGCAGCCTCTGGTGCTGCCATGTCATCATGTTGACGTCATACTCACGTCATCATGACATGTGTCACCCTCTATGCTTTCCATGCATGTTGTATGGATGATGATGTCATACATACTGATGTTGACATCAGTAGTATGGATGTTGACTCATCCCTGCTGACTAGGCTAGGTTGAGCCAAAACTTTGACCATGAATATCTTTCAATCCGTAACTCCATTTGACAAGACGTTTGCATCATTAGAAATCTTGCGACGCGCTCTTCACGATCATTCCATTTTCACTAAGTTTTGGGAACTTTTAAGCTTTTCCCTTTCTCTGTCTGTTGCAGCCATTATGAACATCATGAGTTGCCTCTGTAAATTCGGAGTTGTACTTAGCCTTCTATGGATCCTTTTTGGATCCCAAGGGCTCCCTATTTTTTTTTTTAAATGTGTTTCATGACACCATATATTGGTCCTCACTATGTCCATGGTGTGGCTAAGAATTTTCAGAGTATTGGGGGCTCAACAACACGACTATCTTATAGATCCATTAAAGGCCACAACATACCACTCCAAGGATTTGAACATGAGTGGGAAGGGTAAAATCAATCTCCCCAACCAACCAATCTACATTCAATGGACAATGGATCCCTAATTTATATTATCAAATGAGTTATTTTATTCTATTACAATCTGTAGTCTTGTAAAATATTACTTTCTTGATGAAATATATGGATGATTTACATTATTACAATGAACACATGAGTAATTAGTTGGTATATTTTTTAAATGATATAATACATTAGTGCAATGATTATATATCTAAACCATTAAAATACAATAAACAATATTCTCATAGAAAACATCTGAATTTTTTATGATTAATTGATTTTTTTGTAAAGTTCAAGAAGATGCACTTGCATAGCCATACCACTAAATAATTTAGCACCCAAACATATTGGTGCATTGTATTTACTTGAACACTATAGTAAGAACACTTGTGCACCTAACTAAAATAACATTACTATACCATTTAATGTTTCTTCATTGCTATCATCGTTGTTACCAAGACTTCATAATGCCTACGAACATATACAAACATGTGTTCATTGATATACAATACACATCACTACTCAATCATATAATATGCACATATGCATAAAAAATATAATACACACCAAGAATTTCAAAATAGATAGTACTAGATCGTGCTTTAAAAATATACAATACACATTGCTTTGTATGTAATATGTGTGCATTCATGTGTATGACTATTTTAAGAACATGGGAAAATAATCCTTTGTTACAACCTACACTTTCCAGTAAATTTTAGTTATAATGAGAATCCACTAAAACCTATGCTATCAATATCATAGGTTTTAGAAGAGATTTTTATATAGTTTTTCCCAATCTTGTAACACTAAAAACTTCCACTAAGTGGTATTTTACTTGTAGTGTGTTTTTCTTAAAGCTTGTAAGCATAGATATTGTAATCTATATACTATATATGAGCATGTAATGATTATACTTGGCCCTATTGTTTTAGCGTGTGTTGATATTCTCCAAAATTGAGCCTGTAGAAGATAAAGGTCTTCGTCGATCACGTAGGATCCAAGGGCTGCCTCCGGAAGGCTACCAACCCTTACCTCCTAACCCTCGAGAAGACAACTACCGTGGAGAGGTAGAAAATCAATCTGATGCTAGGAGTGTTGTTTCTCCTCCGTCAGATGATCCAGAAGGTTCTTTGGTTACGGTTGATAATCCCCCTCCTCGCACTACATCTGTGTCGGTAACCCCTCTTGAACCACTTTTACATTGTTTAGACTCCCTTGGGAACGTCATAGACAAAGAGGTCCCACAGTTCCCTAAGAGAGAATTTACCGAAACATATATGGGATCCACAAAACCAATATTTGTTGATGAGTATAGGATTCCTATTCGTCCTACCACTACAGTAGATACAAATCCCAGACCTGTTCATTCTATATGGAGGACATCATCATGACACGATCTCTAAGGGAATTTTGAATCCATTCGACAACCCTTTAATCCTCATGACCCTCCCATTGAAACAGGACCATCTGGTCAAACTATAAATCACCCCATCGATCAGGTCATTAAACTACTGTTATGTCAGCACAAGTCCATCCTAATGCTAGAATCATTACCTCTACTCATTCCCAAGGAACTTCGATCCCTACCCCCACTTTTACAAACTTTCACTCTACAACTCCACATGTTCCGCACGAGATTCCTGGGACATCTTTTCACCAGAGAATGCAGACCCTTGCCAACCAAATATAACCGAGTGGAGGGAAACCACCATCTGGCAGACCTATCCCTCCTGGAAGACCACCATCCTATGGCGGGCCTATCCCTCCCAAGGGATAGCCCCCTTTTCATGTTCTTCCCAGAGGGAAACCTCCCTTTGTTAGTCATACCCTGGTCGTTAATCCACCACTAGCAGGGGAGAAACCTTCGTTTGCTGGAAATCCTTCACAATCCTGGGGAGTATCTTCGGGAGACACATTTACCCAACCCCATGTTGGGGGGAACTCATATCATAACCCACAAGGAGGAGTATTAAATCATGTTCCTTCCAAACCATCTTATAGACAACCTTATCCGGGCATCCCAAACACCACCTAGATTCCTCAAAGACAACAACCTTATCCTTCCCAAGGGTCTAATGTTTATCCTCCCTATGGGCCTAATGTGTATCCGCCTCCAGGATCTACTTCTTACCCTCCCCAAGGGAAAAATGTTTATCCTCCTTATGGGAAAGAAAATCACCTAGATTATAATGCTCATAACTCACCGGGTTATGCAAATGTTTCTTAGCCATCATCAAATCCTGCTTATCTTGGTCAGCAACAACCATATGTAGGAGGACCTACTGGTTACAGTTATCCACCTAAACGAGTTTATGGTCCTACTGGTGTCCCTATGCCACACAAGTATCATCCGCAAGTTAACCGACAACTACCTTTCCTTGCAACTCTGGATCTCCCAGACTTGTCTCGGTTAACAAATGATCCTATTTTTCATACACGGGTTTGGCCGGTTATTCCAACTAAAATTCCTTCTGATATTTCAAAATTTGACAGAAAACTTGGAGAATATCCAAATAACCATGTGATGACTTTCCATTTATGGTGTTCATCAAAATCCCTCATGGATGATTCTATACCTTTGCGTCTTTTTTAGTAAACACTTACGGGCTCTGCAACAAAGTGGTATATTGAACTACCACGTGCTTCTTTTCATGATTTCAAATCCCTTGCTATGTCTTTCCTCACACACTTTAAACTACCTATTCACTACGAGACGGGTACTGAACTCTTGAAATCCCTTCATCAAACTGACTCCGTGCATATCTTTGACCAGATTCATAAGTGGAGACAACGCTGAAGGTGTTGGAAATACTAAAACAACTGAGAGGGGGGGGGGTGAATCAGTTGTTTATAAGCTTAAAATTTTTTATGCCTTTTAAACAATTATTAAGATTTCTTCATGTGTCATCAACCAACATACAACATATGGACAGTAAGAGTAAAGATCATCAGTCACACATAAAATACACACAGANTTCTTCGAAATGATAGGCAATCTTTTTCTGTTCTGTACATCATTTACAATTGAGCACCAACTCAATATGAGGCTGCTACCTCTGTTTTACAAGATGCAACTTGTCTGAGAGCTCCAAATCTCTGATTTCTCTAGCACCCACTAGAAGGAAGCACCAACTCCCTATTTATTCCAGCACCAACTGGATGGAAGCACCAACTTCTTGATTATTCCAGCACCAACTGGATGGAAGCACCAACTTCAAGTTACACAGGCTTCAACCTGCATAACAGAGAACATCTGTTCTCCCTAGCACCACCCTACCACCCTAGTTTCTCTGGCTGCAACCAGATGGAAGCTACAACTTCCTGTGTTCAAGCACCCACTTGAACTTCTGAGGACAACAGTCCTCCCGAGCACCTCCCAACCTCCCTGAGATATTAATGATTAAATAAGAATCCAACTTTACAGATAAATCAGTTCATACCAATTTTACTTTGTTCTGTAAATCTTGTCTTCTGCTGCTTGCTCTATCGTTCTGCTCTGCTTCTGCTCTGCTCTATCGTTCTTCTCTGCTTTTGCTCTGCTCTATCGTTCTTCTCTGCTTCAGCTCTGCTCTATTGTTCTGTTCTGCTACAACTTCTCGTTTTTTCCATTCTACTCTTCTTCAACTTGTTCTGTTCTTCTTCTCTTTATTTCATCTGCTCTGTCTGTCCTTTTCTCCAATCCTCATATCAATTCATTTCACTCCGTATATCAATCAGACTTCATCCTTAACTCCTTCTCCTTTCTCCTTTTCTTACTATTTCATTCTTTTTCATGCAGAGTCACTCCCTCCATACAATGTCACTCGTTTTCTTTTATACATTCTGCTATGACGGTTCCACTTCCCATCTCCTTCGGCAAGAACAATGACAACTGTCTCAGCAACTGAATCGTCATCTGAAACGCTAACTATTTCTTCATAATGAGCCCATTTCACTAACATAAATCATACTCAGTCGTTAACTGTGAGAGAGAACAGTGACCCTCCGATCAGTATTTGATCCAACGGTTCAGATCCAATCAGGATTCCACCATCGCGATTTCGGCAATTGCGATGTCAAGCTTCACTTATAAAGCCTGATACACGAAATTCCATATATTGGTCGAATCAACGATCCATATGTAATTTCGGTTCAACGACTATGATTATGTCGCGATATCGCATATCGCGATTTCACAACTCATGTTGCAATCCTTACCATCTCCTGATTTGTGAAACTCCGACGAGAGTTTGATCAATGGTCCTCATCTCTTGCTTTCTTTAACGGCTGAGATCAAATCGTGAAATCGCATATCGCGATTTCGGGTTTCTCGTTGTCAAGAGATTTTGACATTGCAAAGTTTCGATTCCCGATTCCCGATTCTTCATGCATAAATTCAATGGTTCAGATCACTTCTAGCTCAATGGCTTAGATTAGATTGGGATTTTGCACATCGCGATTACTCCCACTTATCCTTGTTCTTTAAAAGGCATGCAGATTATCTCTGATCCAATGATGATCGGGTCTTGCGCTTGAATCCAACGGTTACCGAGTCATCTCCACAACCATACCAATACTCGCACTCCACGCAGAGATTCAACGGTCCAGATCATTCTTTCTTTAACGACTACGATCAAATCGTGAAATCGCATATCGCGATTTCGGTGTTTTCATTGTGAATGAACACGGGACTCATGAAACTTCGATTCCCGATACGCCGATGAGCATAACTCCGACAACACCCGATCCTTTGCCACCTGTCTTTGCAGATGGACGATCCCTATTCCTCCGGGATTTCACCTCTGCACAATAGAGCTTAACCCCTGCGCTTAACCTCTGCGCAGCTTCTGAAGATCTGACGGTTATTGGCCTTTCGGGAATTTTGAATGGGATCCAACGGTCACCATCTTCCTTCTCCTCTGCAGACTCCTGTATCTCGAGCTTTTCTGCGTGTGTATTCTTCCATGCTATTCCTCCTGAGCTTTACATTTGAATCTCTTATTCTGCCATCTTCACTGTTGCCATTAATGACAACAACCATCAAAACGCATTCGTTGCTTGTTCAATATTTGCCAACAATCTCCCCCTTTGGCATTGATGGCAACACTTGCATTCAACATTCAGACTTCAACTCTCCTCTACATTCGACCATTCAGATTCTCCTCTGTTACCGAAACATTTTGAACCAGACTTCATTCTCCCGCTTTGACATCAATGTCAAAGAAGAAACATTCTTCCACTGATCTTGTTGCAGAACATACTCCCCCTGTCATTTATAAGTATTGAAGAAGTCCACCAGATATTCAATAAGCACTCCCCCTGACCAGGTGCACATATTAGACACAAGATTTTGTAACCCCCAGCTTTTGACGAAGATATCCAAAAGGGGTCGCAGCTAATGGTTTAGTGAAAATATCAACAATTTGTTCTATAGAGGGTATACAGTTTAGCTGAACAATTCTATTTGACACTTGTTCTCTGAGAAAGTGATACTTTATAGGAATATTCTTAGTTTTGGAATGAAGAACAGGATTCTTGGAGACACTTATGGCACTGGTGTTATCACAATGAATTGGGATAGGGTCAGTGTAGGTTACCTTCAAATCTGCAAGAGTTTGTATCATCCATAAGATCTGTGTGCAGCAAGTAG
>ML782491.1:718289-782937 GCA_009831015.1 Picea engelmannii | reverse complement strand
AGGTCGTTTTCCTAGTTGGCAGGGTGGACAGTAGATTTGGGCAGTTATTTTGTGTTTTGGCAGGTCTGGACTGAGTAGCAAGGCAGCAAAACAACAAGACAGCAAGGCAACAAAGAGGCAACCTGAATTAGCATCAGATCCAGTAATTGATGACAAAATCTAAGTTGATAAGGTATGTGTTATCCCAAATCAGCATTAGGCCAGGAAATTATTGCTTCAGTTTCTTTAAATAAAACACGTATGAAGTTGCTTATAAAATAGAGGAGGCACAATAATATATTGAACCATTACATTGTTACGTAGGAAACAGATCTGAGCCGTTAGATCCCAGGCGGATACCCGACAGTCGTTAGATCTCAGGGAAGGTGCAAGGGATTTAACCCTTCGACACCAGCAAGTCCAGGCACCATCGGGAATTCAGACTTTGGCGTTTGTAGAGGCATGAGTCCCATATTCATTGAAATCGCGAATAGAGATTTCTCGATTCAATCGGGACCGTCGATCGAATGACGGGAGACGTGGTAAAGTACCTCGGGATTTCGGGGTTCGGCACTCGGGAATTCCCGGTGCAAGGGATTAACGACAAGAGAATTCGCGATTCCGCGAACCCCGATAGCGAGAGGTAACCCCACCAGTACGAACCCACGTACCTCGGGATATCGGAGTTCGGGACTTGGAAGGTCCTGTGCCTAGTGTAACAGGGCTCGTGAACTCCCGACCGACGATTTCCCGATTTCCACAAGTCTGTGGGTCCAAGCCAATAAACAACGCGAGTAGCGAAATCCCGACGAAAGAAGTTCCGAAGCCCGACAATGGTTGATGTTATTGTCTCAGTTAGGAATTGATTTGCTTATGTTTAAATATGATGATTAGAACTTTTAGGTTGTTACAACTGGCGCGCGGAGTCGTGGGTACAGGGAGCGACCCGCCATCTTTCTCTAATTACTGGAACGTGGCAATGAGGTTGATTATACAAATTAATTAAAATCGTTACAACTGCTGCAGTGGAATGGCGAGCCGACCTGCCATCTTTCTCTAATTACTGGAACGTGGCAATGAGGTTGATTATACAAATTAATTATTGAGCATGGCAATCAATGGATAGGGCAGTAATTTTTTAATCAAGATTAAGTAAATGTGAAAAAGTAAACAAAGAAACAGACGCATTCATAAATGCACGGAAGTTAAGAACATTAAATCCTATTCATTTATTTGAGTGAATGACGAAGAATATGCCGACATCTTTCATTGTAGACCATAAAATTAGAATTTTTGATTAAAAGACTAACTAACGCATCGATTCTGATAGGGGAACGCCTATCGACGTAATTAGTAATTCATAAATAAATGTAAAACCATCCATTTGAAAATTTATGAGAACTGAAAATAAAATACAAACCATCGCCAACCTCCTTAGGCCTCTAGAAAAAATGCCTAGGATTGCAACAAAATGATCTAGGTACAAATAATACCTTAATTATAAACTCTAACCCTATATCTAAGATAGTGTAACATTATTTGTACAATTTGGGACTGTAAATAAGGTCCATGAAGAGAAACATTAGCCATGAAAAGAGATTGAGAATGATAAAAACATTTGTAAACAAATGCCAGGAAGAACACGAAGCAGTGAGGGAGATGTGTGCACCATAATTAAAAATGAATGCTGGCCTCTCCACCTCGTAAGGAAATAGTGCTCCACAACGATCGACCTGGTAACTCCACCTAGTAAGGAGCTAAGAGCTCAACTTGGTAACATAAGAAGGGAAATGTGCGCATAATAGTTACAAACCAACAAATCTCCACCATGTAATGAGAGAGCGCTCCACGCTTTACGCCATGGGCTTATTCTTATTCTTATTGAAAATGGGCAGATTTAATGAAATTTTAATTATAGATTAACATTGAATGGACAGGATTTCACATCATTAGAATATTTTTAATAGTCATACAAAATCAAATCAAAGGCTTTGAAGAATTAACTTCCTTGCAAAATAAAAAATGTTCGTTTGTCATTAAAAGGAATGATTAACGTAATTAGAAAAATAACATTGTATTACTTTAGGTTAACAGATTTTTTTACCGCCTTTACATTTCTTACTGAGATACATGGAACTTTGTAAATCAATGGAAAGATTCACCTTATTTACCACATATAGGCTTGGTGGCACGTTATTTACCACCTGTAAGCATAGTGGGATGTGTGGATCTAAACACTCATAAACCATCCAACATTTATTGGGTACAAGCCAACATTTACTAGGTACGTGGAGTGCCTCCGACCTGTTGATGCCCTCTGATCGTTTCTTTCCTGGCTTATGGCCGCACTTTCAATCCGTTTCATTTTCCATTCGTGGGAGGTGTAGGAGTTTGTTCCATGTGTGCAACCTTAGATTTATGTAAATAAGAAAGCATGAATTCCTTTTCTGTAGATTTATGTAAATAAGAAAGCATGAATTCCTTTTCTGTAGTTGCGGATCCAGATTATAGTTCGACATTCCTTATTGGTTTCATTCACCATTTCTCTCATAAGCGTCCTAAAACTCACTCCAAGTGTTGTAATTTTAATCGCATGTAAATATTTTTCATTTCTTCTTGGTCACATTCACCATTTCTCTGTTGGAACGATCTTATTAAAAAAAATTATGTTGAAAGCATATCATGTAATTCCAATCGAGTAGAGGCATAAAGAAATGAAAGACTTATTTTCAACACTCAGATCATTGCTAGTGTATGTTTTTTTATTTTCACAACATCTAGGGTTTAGAGACATCAACAATATTCTTTACAGTTTTAGTCAAAAGAAATTGGATGTTTGTGTTTGAATTAAAAAATGAGAAAGATAAATCTCAATAACGGTGAAGTTATAAGGGCACATCACAAGTGATTCTATGCTCACACAATCTATTATCTTAATTTGATAAATTGCTTACAATTATATAGGCTAGGATAACCCCTAACAGTCTCCTAAAGATGTGGATCTGAAAACCACTTCAACACAAATCTTGCGTACAGTTTTAACCATTTGCTAACTATGACATTTCTCCATTATTATCTAACACCCCCCTTTAATGGAGAAATGGATTTAATACAATAAAAATGCATAACATGCCTGGTGGTCTTAGTCTTAGATAGGATTACAAAGGTTGCAAAGAACAATTCAAACAAAACCTTAAAATTTGTTTCAACTCCATGTATGAGTGAGTTTTTCTCTTCCTCCTTTTCCATATTCTAAAGTCTTCATGCATTTTCAATTTAAGTCTTCCATGTCTGCTGAAAATTCCATGTTTCAGCTTCTTATCCTTCATATTCTTGTTGGTGTTTATCATCAATCTCAAAATTATTTCAGAGTGTCCATGTTTGTCCTCTTCAACTTTTTCTTCGAAAATCTGTTTGTATGTGAACTCCAACCACATGTCATTGTGTGTTGTTTGCTCTTTACTATTGAGCTTTTGATCATCAATTTGTTGCAACATGAGTTCATAATAGAAATTTATTTCTTCAAGGCTCCACTTTGTAAAAATTTCTTCAATTTCAGCATCTTCTTCTCCAATATCCATTGAGTTTTCATCATAAATTGACTCAATATTTTCTTCGTCAATTTCTTCATTTTATTTCATGTTTTCTTCATAATCAGTCACCACTGAAAATGAATTGTTGTCTTGTAGACCTGCACACTCAAAAACATTGTTACAATCATATGAAAAATCATAGGAAGAACCATACTGGTTCTTTTCATTTTGCTCTTCTAAGAGAGTATTCCTTTCTTCTTCTTTCTCGGTTGGCTCTGATGTTGCATAATAATCTTCATTTTCAGCTTCACCTGTTGTCACAATTGATTGTTTCATGTATTCAACCTCCTTACCATGCTCTATCAATGCAAACATGTTGTCTTTCACTTGGTTTGTGTATGCCAATGAGCTTCTCTTCTCACCAAACAATAGCTCATTAATAAGATGTTTCTCACGCAATATATTTGACCACTCTTCATGAGATGAATAGTTTTCATCAAATTTGAATTCATATGTCTTTGTTTAAAAGAGACTTTCTTCCATAAGACTTTCATTCTCATGGGTTGTTTTACACTTGTCTTTATCAGCAACAAACACACTTTCATCATCAATCATTGCAATTTCAATGCTATCATTTTCAGTCTCTATTTCAGCTACAAAGTTTTCAACACAATCATCAATTGACATGTTCTCCTCTTCATACATTGCCTCGATGACAGTTTCATCCTTACAATCATCATTATCCACATGCAACTCACAAAAGTGGGGTTCAAAATCTTCTACATGTTCACCATCAACTTTAGAAGTTTCTTCATAAGAAAATGCAATCTTTTCACAATATTTAATTTTGAGAATATCCCATAACATTTATGCATTGTCTATATGACCAAACTCATATAAAATCGGAGACAAAATACTTGTATCAAGTGTTGAACTGAGAAGATATAAGGATATTTTATCTTTTCTCTTATCATGTGAATTGATCAAACCATCTTGAACAAATTGCCATAAATCTAGTGAACCAAGTAAACCTTCCATTTCAAAGTCCCAAAACTTAAAATTTTTACCTAAAAAGGATGGCAGTACTGGCATTAGTATTTTCAATATTTCACCAATTTCTTCACTGATTTGATCCACTTCTGCGTTTTGATAGTCAAGCATGGGTTCTTCAACTGAAAGCACATCATACTGATTTGCAGAATATAATAATTCTTCCTTCTGATTCTTCCTCCGCGTGTTTTTCAGCTCTCTCTTGAGCTGTTTAATTCTCCTTTGCTTACCCATGAGAGTAGCAAGCAGCTTCACTCTCTTCTCATCTCACCCACAATTTCTAACAAGTAAAAACGATTCTACAATAGATATAAGTACCTTCATGATAGCCTCAAAAGGTGATGTGATGGTGCAGATCTGAAGCCAGATTACAAACTTTCCTCAAATCGTGGTGAAAAAATCTGAATTTCCCTCAGCAACAAACTGGGCACAATGGAAGCGATAAGGTACCAATAATGGAAATAACAACAGCTATCGAATCATATGTGATACCAGGAACAACAACTATCGGATATGTATTGGGAAATCAAAATTTATGGGATTTGGGTGGATTGACCAAACACAGTTTAAACTTCCAAGATTTAATTGGAATGCACTCTTCGTAACTGTCCATAGGAAGCAACGATCATTGACTACAACACAATACCATATCCATGGAGAGGAGAATACAACAGATCTTGAATTTAATTAGATCTCAATCAAACATGATGCAAATCTACTTTCCCAGGCAGCATGAAAGCACATGTGCAAATCATAGATCAACCGATTATGTAAGAAAATGGTAGTGTTCCTCTCTTGGACGATAGTTTCTTTCAATAGGTAGCATCCAATGCTAAACTCAACTCCTATTCATAGTGCTCCACACATTTCTACAAATACACCATCGAACACTCAATTGGACAACATGTCCACGCTGGATCATCACGCAAATACCAAGGGACAGCTCCACACAACTAGAAGTCAATTAAACCTCAGCAGCCATGCAACGATAAACACTTCAATAGTCAGCACTCAACAACACATCTCTCCTCCTCATGCATGGAGACTCTTCTCAACTCAGTATATAAAGGATAGCAAATCCAGTAATAAGAAATAATCGTGCAAATAATATAAGCACTCAGCACAGCGTGTAGCACACAGCGATATCAACAACATGCATCTAGCTTGCAGCTCCTTGAACATAGTGAGCATAGCAGCAGTGGTGGCTTCTTCCAATCGTTGGCTCCTTCCAGTCAACAGCTCCACGATTCCTCACTCGTTTTTGACCTAGTGCTCAATGACTTTTCCAAGACACGAAAGATCACCCTATTCTCTCATGACAGTCTCCTCCAACGCACGGATAAGCTTCCATCTGATGTAACCTCGACTCCTTTCTTCACAACAATGAATATCCTTTACGTTGGGCGACCCTTCTTATACCGATGCCCAAAACAATCACTTCGCACGACGTCAAGCCTTTCTAAGAAGCGATCCAACTAGCGTGTTGTTCGGTCCTCCACACAGCTTCCCACAGATTCCAACCAGGCCCGCGGAGTATTCTCTGCACATATATACACGTAGATCTTAGTGCTCCTTAGCTCTGATACCAAATTAAAAACTGAGAAAGATTGAGGCCACAAGGGCACATCACAAGTGAGTCTAAGCTCACATAATCTATTATCTTAATTTGATAAATTTCTTACAATTATATAGGCTAGGATAGCCCCTAACAGTCTCCTGAATATGTGGATCTGAAAACAACTTCAACAGAAATCTTACGTACAGTTTTAACCATTTGCTAACTATGGAATTTTTCCATTAGTATCTAACAGTTTGCACGGTAAACATATAGTGTAGAGAAATTGATGGAAGCTACCAATTACTTTGCTACTACCAAATAGTAAATAGGAATCTAGTAAATAGGAATCGAAAATCAATTTCCTACTTGCAAACAATGAATAGGAATGAAAATTAGCGAATCCATAAATTTCAATTTTGTACTTGCACACAGTAAATATGAATGAAAGTTATTGATCTTACTAACAATTAAAGGTGGAACAAAATTGTAGGTGCACTATTTGAACCCCTAGAGAACCATTGATGAACCAATGATGAATCTGTAATTGTATGATGAATGATGATTAAAGGTGGAACAAATTTGAACCACCAACAAACGAGTGATGTGTTTTTATCTAGACAATATGATGGTCTTGTAAGTCAATTCCAAATATGTAAGGATAAAATGAAACATACAACGTACAGGAAAATCACCCTAATAATTGATGACCACAATGGAACTGGATAAAGATAGTAGACAATATTGCCAAAATTCACGGCAAGCAAGAGGCAGCATTGAGGCGGTGGCTCAACATTTCCGAAGGAGCGTTTTTAAAGCAGTGAGGCAAACCTGAAAAAAAATTATAATCCATTCACGATAACAATAACAATATAAAATTACATAATGGAGTAGCAGGGGAAAAGGAACAATGAATTTGAACTTTAGGTTATATATTTTAATAATGAAAAATTACATCACCTCGGCAATAAGACTCCAAATGTATCATCCAATAACGTTCTCTATAAAATTAATTTATATATGGTAAAAAAAATCATTATTTTTCTCAAGTAATTTATATATGGAAAAAAAAAATCATTATTTTCCTCTTGTTATATACGACAATGGAGAATGAAAAAATATTTTAAGTCAAAGTTTAAGTAATACATGGTCAACCATGAATTAATTGCAAGAGACCTAGCCTTCCATAGGAACTAATAAAGAAGCAAATGAAAGAAAGAATTATTAGCATTAAAAAATTCCATATAAAGTTTGTGGCAAATTCCAGCTAGAACAAGAGCTGACACTTAAGTATTGATTTGAATACAATATATCTATTGGCTGGTTGCTTGTTGTTGGGATTGAAAAACTTCTAATTAACTCCTATTATGTTAATTGATTAATTTCTTATTATTTGTGTAAATGTATTGTATTTGATGTATCAAATATATTATTTATTTTATTTTATTGATGCTTCATCTCTAATTTTTTAGTGCAAGATATTATGTTATTTTTTAATAAAAAATGATGATATATATTGAATGAAAACCATGGACTTATTGGTTCTAAGAAGTAGTACATATTAACTAAGACTGCCAGAGTGTTAAATATCTTTGATGAAATCTCCGAGATTTTAAGATGCAGAGCGACTTCGAGGCATATAGTTTTCCTTTTTTGTGAGTTTCTTTTACATGTGTATGTATTGATTAAAAAACATTATAAACCAATGAGTATGGTTTTATATAAGTTCTGTAACTACGTTTTATATCAGAGTATTTCTTTGAACTCTTCTAACTTTGATAGAAGAATAAAAATCTAAATGGTTATTTAAGCATATTTTCTTGAAAGAAACCGGCATCCCTAGAAGTCAAATTTATGAAGGATTGAAGATAATAAATGTGTTTATTATAATGTTTAAACCTTACTTCCTTTGGAGGCTAATCCCTAAACCTATAGTGAGGGAATAATCATTGGGAATAAAAAAAATCATGTTGCAAAATTCTTACTCGCACATAGTTTTGCTATCAACTTAGTGAGTAAAACACAATTATTGAAATCGGGCCAAGTTACAATGGTTCATAGGTTGTCTCAAAACCATGGAATAAATTATGGTTTATAAAAGGCATTGAGAGATACTCCTGGAATAAATTATGGTTTATAAAAGGCATTGAGAGATACTCCTTGAGCATCATATATCGATATCCAAACTCCCGCATATCTTCATATTGAGGGATATATCTTCCTTTGCAGTGTGGTCGAGGACGACGAAGAAAAGGTGAGGTTTTGGCACAGATTTCTCGTCCGTTTGTTCTTCTTAGTTATGGGGATAATTTGGTGTCCATTCTTCCTAAAAATATGGTGTCCATTATAATAAATAAATTCTCAAAATCAACCCTAAATAATAAAATACAAGATGTCCATTCTACCCCAAAACTATTCCCTGATAATAAGGAAAGTTTGGGCAGATGATCTGGTGGAAGAGTTTGCTTTGATTCAAGAAATTTTTGGTGAGTACCCATATAACTTAGTGAGTAAAACACAATTATTGAAATCGGGATAATAAGGAAAGTTTGGGCAGATGATCTGGTGGAAGAGTTTGCTTTGATTCAAGAAATTTTTGGCGAGTACCCATATAACTTAGTGATAACTTAGTGAGTAAAACACAATTATTGAAATCGGGCCCAGTTACAATGGTTCATAGGTTGTCTCAAAGCCATGGAATAAATTCTGGTCCATAAAAGGCATCGAGAGAGACTCCTTGAGCGCCATAGATCGATATCCAAGCTCTTGAATATCTTCATATTGAGGGATATTTCTTCCTTTGCAGTGTGGTTGAGGATAAAGAAGAAAAGGTGATGTTTTGGTACAAATTTCACCCTCATTTGTTCTTCTAAGTTATGGGGATATTTGGTGTCAATTCTATCTCAAAATTTGGTGTCCATTATAATAAAGAAAATCTCAAAATCAACACTAAAAAATAAAATACAAGATGTCCATTCTACCCAAAAATATTCTCTGATAATAAGGAAAGTTTGAGCAGATAATCTGGTGGAGGAGTTTTCTTTGATTCATGAAATTATGGATGAGTACCCATATAACTTAGATATAACTTAGTGAGTAAAACACAATTATTGAAATCAGACCCAATTACAATGGTTCATAGGTTGTCTCAAAACCCTGGAAGAAATTTTGGTCTATAAAAGGCATCGAGAGAGACTCCTTAAGTGCCATAGATTGATATCGAATATCCTGCATATCTTCATATCCAGGGATATTTCTTCCTTTGCAGTGTGGTTGAGGATGAGGAAGAAAAGGCAAGGTTTTGGCACAGATTTCACCCCTATTTGTTCTTCTGAGTTATGGGGATAATTTGGTGTCCATTATACCTCAAAATATGGTGTCTATTATAATAAAGAAACTCTCAAAATCAACCCTAAAAAATAAAATATAAGATGTCCATTCTACCTAAAAATATTCCCTGATAATAAGGAAAGTTTGGGCAGATAATCTGGTGGAGGAATTTGCTTTGATTCAGTAAATTGTGGATGAGTACCCATATAACTTAGTGAGTAAAACAAAATTATTGAAATCGGGCCCAGTTGCAATGGTTCATAGGTTGTCTCAAAACCCTGGAAGAAATTATGGCCTATAAAAGGCATCGAGAGAGACTCCTTGAGCCCAATAGATCGATATCCAAGATCCTACATATCTTCATATTGTGGTATATTTATTCCTTTGCAGTGTGGTCGAGGATGAGGAAGAAAAGGTGATGTTTTGGCACAGATTTCGCCCTCGTTTGTTCTTCTGAGTTATGGTGATAATTTGGTGTCCATTCGAACTCAAAATTTGGTGTCTATTATAATAAAGAAACTCTCAATATCAACCCTAAACAATAAAATACAAGATTTCCATTCTACCTTAATTAATTAATCAATAAATAAAAAATGTTCCCCGATAATAAGGAAATTTTGAGCATATAATCTGGTGGAGGAGTTCGCTTTGATTCAGGTAATTGTGGATGCGTACCCATATATTTCCATGGATACTAAGTTTCCTGGTACAATCGACCTGTGGGAAATTTCAATACTTCTTTTCCGCTATTACACTCTAAAGTATAATGTTGATATGCTTAACATTATTTAACTGGTTCTGACCTTTACAGATGAGGATGGAACCCTGCCTCGCTGCGACACTGATAAGTATTGCATGTGGAAATTCAATTTGCGGGAATTCAATCCCGATAAATAAATTCATGTCATTGATTCTATTGAGATTCTGCAGCAGTCTACAACAACTCAAGATTAATATATATATTAGTATTACATAAATAAATGTAAAACCATCTATTTGAAAATTTACTAGAATTGAGAATAAAATACAAACCATCACCAAGCTCCTTAGGCCTCTAGAAAAATGCAGAGGATTCCAACAGAATGATGTACAAATAATACCTTAAATATAAACTCTAACCCTATATATATAGGATAGTGTACCATTATTGGTACAAGTTGGGACTCTAACTAAGGCCAATGAAAATAAACATTAGCCATGAAAAGAGATTGAGAATGATAAAAAAATTGTAACCAAATGCAAGGAAGAACATGGAGCGGGGAGGGAGATGTGTGCACCATAATTAAAAACGCATATAGGCCTCTCCACCTCGTAAGGAAATAGTGCTCCACAATGATCGACCTGGTAACTCCACCTGGTAAGGAGTTAGACTTGGTAACACGGGAAGGGAAATGTGTTCATCATAGTTAAAAACCAACAAATCTCCACCATGTAAGGAGAGAGCTCTACACTTTCCACCTAGCTACGCTGATAGGCGTACCTCTATTGGAAATGGGTAGATTTAATGAGATTTTAATTATATATTAACATTGAATGGACACTACCACTGTCATCATGGTATCAAAGCCTCACCAGTAAGCCTCTTCACACAGTCTCGAGAGCAACCCGATCCTCAATAGCGCAGATCTTACACTCTGAACGAGAGCATAGGATGCGAGATTCTTCACAAAGCCTGGAGAGAAATCAGTAGTCCGCCATTCGCTCAAAAGATTGGCTCAGAAAGCACACACGAGGAAGTAGAGTGCAATATGCTCAAAATATTGAGGAGTCGGAGCTACAGGAGGTAGAAACATTTGAAGAATTCAAAGAAATTCTTTCAAAATCGTGGAAGATTGTTGCAGAAGGTAGAAACATCTAAAGATATCATGAAAATTATTTCAAATTAGTGAAAGATTGTTGCAGAGGGAAAAAACATTCAAAGAATTCATGAAATTCTTTCAAACTCGTGAAAGATTCACGAATTTCCTTCCTCACGAGAAACTCTTTGCAGAAGTAGCAAAGAACACACTAAAGGAGCAAAGTACAGACAAACACAGCCGTAAGATTGGTCCTGCTAACAACTCTCAGGCGTTAATTATGCTCAAAAAGGACGAGGAGAGCGCAGAAAAGGCAAAAGAATTTCAGCCGTCATATTTTGCATAGAGGACCGATAGCCATCGGATCCGAGAAAAGTGCATGAGGTTTTGTCCTCTGAAGCGCACAGGAGAATAGCCGAATCATGAAATCCCAAAATCATGAGGTGAAATTTAAACATTTTGGAAGAAGAGTCGGGAGACAAGAATTCTTGGCTCACAAATTCCCAAAAACATCATGACCGTCCACAAGGAGGACACGTGGCAGCGTTCGAGGTTTTGGGGAAATCCCCGAAAGGAGCATTTCAGTATTTTGGATAACTTAAGTTCGAAGGGTCAGAAATTGGAGCAGCAGGATTCGCGAAGTTTCGAAACGCGAAATCCCGAAAGGCATTTGAGAAGGATAGGCTCCAGAATATTTCAGGTTTCGTCATATTGAGAAACATAGAACCGTCAAAGTGCTTGCATTACAATTCCCTGAATCACGAGAATCTAGTAGCGCTTGAACGATTAGGTACATGGTCACCAGTCGTGGTCACATAGACAAAGGCTAAGGGCCAATACAGGGTTGTTAAGTGCTTTTTGGCGTTTCAGTGACTGGGAGTTGGGGAGGCAAGACATTTGAGGACTCGTATACAGGAGTCGTGAAGTCCCAAAGTGTGAAAGGCCGAAGTCGAGACTCGCGAAATCCCGAATCATGAAGTTCCGAAGTCACTGCAAGAAATTAGTTTACGTGCAGAAAACAGGTAAACACGAAATTTTTCTAACATATTTTTTCTATTGTGTTAAATTCTTTAAATATGGCCATGTCTAGCAATTTAGGACCAATTCAAGGCCCGATTCTTCTTGGAAATAATTATGAGTTTTGGTCTCTTCGAATGAGATCCTTCTTACAAGCACAAGAGTGCTGGGATCCAGTGGATCTTGGATATGTGGAACCAGATCCAACAGACCTTGCCGCCATGTCAAGCCCACAAATAAATTCTCAAGGAACACAGAGGAACAAAGAGAATAAAGCCAAATTTTGGATTCAAAATTCAGTGGATGACTCGATTTTCGCAAAAATCACAGGCGCTGGTACCTCAAAACAAGTCTGGGACATCCTTAAATCAGCCTACCAAGGAAATGACAGGGTCAAAACAGTCAAACTCCAGACCTTGAGGATGCAATTCGAGACTTTAAGAATGAGAGAGTCTGAAAATGTGGATCAACTTATGACCAGAGTCATGGGAATCATAAACCAGATCAGGTTGACTGGTGAAGCCATCCTCGATCAATGCATTGTTGAGAAATCCCTAAGAAGTTTACCAAAGAAATTCGAAATGGTTGTTACAACAATCCTTGAATCCAAGGATCTGTCACGTTTTTCAATAGATGAACTAATGGGTTCCCTATTGACACACGAGACCAGACTGCATCTCACAGATGAGTCAATCTCCAATGCCTTCAAAACTCAATTCCCTTTCAACAGAAGGAGAAGCAAAGGTCACCAAGGAAGAGGGATCATTCCCAGTAACCCTCACTCCAGTGGAGGACACAGACAACATATCCTGAATCAAAATTTCCAAGGTCAGAGACAACAGAGTCAAAATTAGAGTTTCCAACCTCAAAGAGGCAGAGGGAGAAGATCAAATGACAAATCAAGCATACAATGTTATTACTACAAAAAGTATGGACACTATGAATCTGAATGCAGGAAGAAGAAAGCAGATCAGCTCTCAGGCAGAGCACATGTGTCAAATCATATAGGAGAAACCTCACGAGGTATGGTTCTCTCATTTTACAAGTCTGAAGAACAACCTAAAGATCTCTGGTTGCTCGACAGTGGATGCAGCAATCACATGACAGGTAAAAAACATTTACTTTCATGCATTGATTCTTCAATTTCATCCGATATTACACTTAGAAATGATTCCTTAGTCAAAGTTCAAGGAAAATGAACTGTACCTACTTTTACTAAACAAAATCTAAAGAAAGACATAAACAATGTCTATCATGTTCCAAATATAAAACATAATCTCCTAAGTGTAGGACAACTCATTGAACATGGCTATAAGGTAATTTTTGAGGGAGCATCTTGCAGGATATACGATAAAACCCCCATCAGAAAATTGATTTCTAAAATCCACATGACTCGGAATAGGATGTTTCCCCTAACCCTCAAAACTGCAAATATGATCCAAACATATGCCCAAAGTGCATCCAACCCCAATGAAACTATATTTTGGCATACAATATTTGGACATATACCCTTTCAGAGTCTAAGTCTTCTACAAAAGCACTCCATGGTCAAAGGTCTCCCTATATTCAAAGAGAAAAATTCCCCATGTGAGTCTTCCATACTTGGAAAACATAAGAGAACTAGTTTTCCACAATCCTCCACTCAAGCCAAACAACATCTCGAACTTGTTCACACTGACCTATGTGGACCAATGCAAATAGAGTCCATAGGTGGTAGATTTTACTTTCTAACGTTTATTGATGACTTTAGCAGGAAAATCTAGATCTATTTTCTCAAACACAAGTCTGAAACTTTTGAAAATTTCAAAGAATTCAAAGAAGAAGCTGAAAACAAAGTGGCAAATATATAAAATCTTTCAGGTCAGATGGAGGAGGAGAATACAACTCCAACGAATTTGCAAATTTCTGCAAATCACAAGGCATTATCATGCAAACTACAACCAGGTATACTCCACAACAGAATGGAGTGGCTGAAAGGAAAAACCAGACAATAATGAACATGGAAATTAGCCTACTCAAAGAGAAATGTTTTTCAAATACTTTTTGGGCTGAAGCAGTAGCATTCTCAGCTTATCTCTTGAATAGATCTCCAACCACCAATCTAAAGATGCAAGCCTCTCAAGAAACATGGAGTGGGACAAATATAAATGTTGCACACCTAAGGACATTCGGATGCATAGCATATGCCCACATACCTTTTGAATTAAGGAAGAAACTGGATGATAGAAGTGAGAAATGTATCTTTACTGGGTACACTAAAACATTTAAAGTTTACAGGCTTTACAATCCAACCTCAAAGAAACAAATTCTCATTAGAGATGTAAAATTTCTGGAATGAATCTAAAAATCAACAAATGGACAATCAAAATCCATTGCTGCCCAGTTATGAAAAAACAGAAAATTCAGGACAGCCAATACCTCAACTTGCTCTTCCAAGATTGTAGGTACAAGGAAAACCTTAAAAATTCTCAGGATAACTCAACTTCAAGTAGAGACTCATCATCTGAACTTCAAAATCAGAGAACTCGAAGTTTGAGAGAAATCCATCAGCAATTGGATGACATTGAACAACACAATCTTTTTGCATTAATGTCATGTCAACCTACATCCTTTAAAGAAGCAACTAAGGGGCCACATTGGGTTCAAGCCATGAACCAAGAGATTGAGTCCATTGAGAAGAACAAGACATTGGATCTTGTTGATTTACCTAGACACAAGAAGAGTATTGGTGTCAAGTGGGTTTACAAAACTAAACTCAATGAAAAAGGGCAGATTGGAAAACACAAGGCAAGACTTGTTGCCAAAGGATTCTCATAACAACCAGGTACTGATTATGGTGAAACTTTTTTCTCTAGTAGCAAGAATAGACATTGTAAGGACTCTATTGGCCATAGCAGCCCGACACAAATGGAAAGTATATCAGATGGATGTCAAGTTAGCTTTCCTGAATGGTTTCTTTGAAGAAGAAGTTTATGTCGATCAACCACCTGGATTTGAATTCCAAGAGTAGCCAACCAAAGTGTATCGGTTGAAGAAAGCCTTATATAGCTTAAAGCAAGCTCCAAGAGCTTGGTAAAATAGAATTGACACTTACCTGATCAAAAGTGGTTTCAGCAGAAGCCAAAATGAGCCAACTCTTTACACCAAAACATATCAACATGGTAAAATTTTGATTGTATGTTTATATGTTGATGACATGATATATACTGGAAATTTTGAGTTAACCAATTTTAAACATGCCATGCAATCTGAGTTTGAGATGACAGATCTTGGCATAATGAAATATTTTTTTGGGATTGAGGTTGATCAATCAACCAAAGGAATTTTTGTCTGTCAGAAAAAGTATGCAACAGACATCATCAAAATATTTTTCATGGAAGAATGCAATCCAGCAAAAAACCCTATACCCCCAGGCACAAAATTGAGCAAGAAATATGAAGGCCCTACAGTGGACCCTACCCTATATAAAAGTTTAGTAGGCAGTTTGTTGTATCTTACAGCAACTAGGCCTGATATTATGTATGTAGCCAACCTTGTTTCCAGATTCATGGAATCCCCCAAATATTCTCACTGGAAGATGGCGAAACAGATTCTCAGATATGTTGCAGGATCTCTCAATTTTGTCTTATGGTACCCTTGTTAAATATAATGTAACCTCAACAGTCTCACTGTACACTGCGAGCTATCTTGGCCAGCTATACTATCATTTCTTGATGTTCTAGATTTGCTTGAGCCTATTTAGCTCAGTTATTTTCCCTTTTCTCAGTGTACTCTTTTCTTCATATAGCTAATATACTGAATACTATTTCTACTCTGCTCTTTCTCTGTAGTCTCTTCTTCTCATTTTATCATTGTATCAGAGCTTCAACAATAAGCCTCTTCACACAGTCTGGAGAGCAACCCGATCCTCAACAACGCAGAGCTTACACTGTGATCGAGAGCAAAGGATGTAAGATTCTTCACAAAGCCTGGAGAGAAATACATAGTCTGCCATCCACTCAAAATATCATCGCAGAAAGCACACACGAGGAAGCAGAGCGCAATATGCTCAAAATATTGAGGAGTCAGAGTTGTAGGAGGCAGAAACATTTTAAGAATTCAAAGAAATTCTTTCAAAATCGTGAAAGATTTCTACAGAAGGCAGAAACATCTAACGATCTCATGAAAATTCTTTCAAATTAGTGAAAGATTGTTGCACAGGGCATAAACATTCAAATAATTCGTGAAAATCTTTCAAATTCGTGAAAGATTCACGAATTTCCTTCCTCAAGAGAAAATCTTTGCAAAAGTAGCAAAGAACACGCTAAAGGAGCAAAGGATAGATAGACGCAGTCCTAAGATCGGTCTTGCTAACAGATCTGAAGTGTTAATCGATTTCAGAAAGGACGAGGAGAGCACAGAAAAGGAAAAAGATTTTCATCTGTCAGATTTTGCGTAGAGGACCGATAGCCATTGGATCCAAGAAAAGTGCACGAGGTTTAGTCCTCTGAAGCGCACAAGAGAATAGCCGAATCGCGAAATCCCAAAATCGCGGGGTGAAATTTCATCATTTCAGAGTTCGATACTTGGAGCAGCAAGGGGTCGTGAAGTCACCGCCTTGCAAAGTCTCGATTCGCAAAATCCAAAAGGAATCCAGACTGTTGGATACGGAGCATGGTGGCCTGAGAGCCACTGGATCAAAGAAAAGGAGGAAATATCTAAATCATCAGATCTAGCACTAAGGATCATGAGCCATCCATTTTGGAGGACAGGTGTTGAAGATATATATCTACCGGGAATTCGGGTACCGGGAGATCAAGGAGGTAGGAGTCATGAAACAAGATGTCTCGATTCCCGAAATCGTGAAAGGAGATCTAAATCTACTAGGACTTTGGGTATCAAGAGATCAAGCAAGAAGAGTCAAGAGACAAGAAGTCTTGGCCCACGAATTCCTGAAAACATCATGACCGTCAACAAGCAGGACACGTGGAAACGTTCAAGGTTTCGGGGAAATCCCTGAATGAAGCATTTCGGCATTTCGGCTACCGGGAATGAAAAGGGTAAGAGTTTGGGACTCTTGACCCACGAAATCCTGAGAGGATTTGAGTCGTCACATCAGGGGAGGCTCACATCCGTTGATCTCCCGCAGTAGTGGAGTTTCGGCATTTCACAATTCGATACGTCGATATTTTGGATACCGGAAGTTTGAAGGGTCAAGAATTGGAGCAACAGAATTCATGAAGTTCTGAAAAGAAAAGTCCCAAAAATGCGTTCAAGAAGGATAGATGCCAGGATATTTCAAGTTTCTCCATATTGAGGGAAAAAGAACCGACGGAGTGCCTGCATCGCGAAGTCTCGAATTGTGAAATCCCGAAAATCCATTCGAGAAGGATAGATGCGAGGATATTTCGAGTTTCAGCATATTGAGGGATAGAGAACCAGTGGAGTGCCTGCATCGCGAAGTCCCTAATCGTGAAATCCCGAAAAGGCATTCGAGAAGGATAGGTGCCAGGATATTTCGAGTTTCGGCATATTGATGAACAAAGAACTGGCGAAGTACTTGCATCGCAATTCCCTGAATTGCGAAAATCCAGTAGCGCCTGAACGATTAGGCGCGTTGTCACCAATAGTGTTCACATAGACGGAGGCTAAGGTCCAATACAGGGTTGTTAAGAACAATTTGGTGTTTCAGCGACCATGATTTGGGGAGACAAGACATTGGAGGACTCGTATACAAGAGTCCCCAAGTCTCGAAGTACGAAAGGCCAAAGTCGAGACTCGCGAAATACCGAATCGCGAAGTTCTGAAGTCGCTGCAAGAAATTAGTTTACGCGCAGGGAATAGGTAAACACAAAATTTTTGTAACATTTTTTTTCTATTGTGTTAAATTCAGTAAGGATGTCCACGTCTAGAAATTTAGGACCAACTCAAGGCCCGATTCTTCTTGGAAAGAATTATGAGTTTTGGCCTCTTCGAATGAGATCCTTCTTGCAAGCACAAGAGTGTTGCGATCTAGTGGATCTTTCATATGTGGAACTAGATCTAGCATACCTTGTCGCCATGTCAAACCCACAGAGAAATGCTCAGGCAACACAGAGGAACTGAGAGAATAAATCCAAATTCTAGATTCAAAATTCAGTGGATGGTTCAATTTTCTCAAAAATCATATGCGTTGGTACTTCAAAACAGGCCTGGGACATCCTTATATCAGCCTACCAAGGAAATGACAAGGTCAAAACAGTCAAACTATAGACCTTGAGGACGCAATTCGAGACTTTAAGAATGACACAGTCTGAAAATGTGGATCAGTTTATGACCAGAGTCAAGGGAATTGTAAACTAGATCACGTTGACTGGTGAAGCCATGCTTGATCAACACATTAATGATAAATTCCTCAGAAGTTTACCAAAGAAATTCGAAATGGTTGTTACAGCAATCCTTGAATCCAAGGATCTGTCACGTTTTTCAACAGATGAACTAATTGGTTCCTTGTTGACACACGAGACCAGACTACATCTCACAGATGAGTCAATCTCCAATGCCTTCAAAACTCAATTCTCTTTCAACAGAGGGAGAGGTAGAGGGAGAAGAAGAGGTAACCAAGGAAGAGGGAGCAGTCCGAGTAACCGTCACTCCAGTGGAGGACACAAACAATAGATATCGAATCAAAATTTTCAAGGTCACAGACAACAGAGTCAGAATCAGAGTTTCCAACCTGAAAGAGGCAGAGGGAGAAGATCAAATGACAAATCAAGCATACAATGTTATTACTGCAAAAAGTATGGGCACTATGAATCTAAATGCAGGAAGAAGAAAGCAGATCAACTCTCAGGAAGAGCACATGTGTCAAATCATACAGGAGAAACCTCAGGAGGTATGTTTCTCCCATGTCACAAGTCTGAAGAACAACCTAAAGATCCTTGGTTGCTGGACAACGGATGCAGCAATCACATGATAGGTAACAAAGATTTACTTTCATGCATTGATTCTTCAATTTCATCTTATATTACACCTGGAAATGATTCATTAGTCAAAATTCAAGGAAAAGGAACTGTACCTATTCTTATTAAACAAAATGTAAAGAAAGACATAAACAATGTCTATCATGTTCCATATCTGAAACATAATCTGCTAAGTGTAGGACATCTTATTGAACATGGCTATAAGGTACTTTTTGAGGGAGCATCTTCCAGGATATATGATAAAATCCCCAGCAAAAAATTGATTTATGAAATCCACATGACTCAGAATAGGATGTTTCCCATCACCCTCAGATCTGCAAATCTGATCCAAACATATGCACAAAGTGCATTCACCTGCAATGAAACTATGGTTTGGCATACAACATTTGGACATCTACCCTTTCAGAGTCTAAGTATTCTACAAAATAACTCCATGGTCAAAGGTCACCCTATCTTCAAAGAGAAAAATTCCCCATGTGAGTCTTGCATACTTGGAAAACATAAGAGAACTAGTTTTCCACAGTCCTCCAATCAAGCCAAACAACATCTCGAACTTGTTCACACTAACCTATGTGGATCAAAGAAAACAAAGTCAATAGATGGTAGTTTTTATTTTCTAACATTTATTGATGACTTTAGCAGGAAAATCTGGATCTATTTTCTCAAACACAAGTCTGAAACTTTTGCAAAATTCAAAGAATTCAAATCAAAAGCTGAAAAATAGAGTGGAAAATATATAAAAGCTCTTAGGTCACATCAAGGAGGAGAATACAGATCCAACAAATTTGCAAAATTCTGCAAATCACAAGGCATTATCATGCAAACTACAGCTAGGTATACTCCATAATAGACTGGAGTGGCTCAAAGGAAAAACGAGACAATAATGAACATGGCAAGAAGCCTACGCAAAGAGAAATGTTTTTCAAATACTTTTTGGGCTGAAGTAGTAGCATGCTCAACTTATCTCTTGAATAGATATCCAACCACCAATCTAAAGATGAAAGTCCCTCAAGAAGCATGGAGTGGGACAAAGATAAATGTTGCACATCTAAGGACATTCACATGCATAGAATACACTCACATACCTTCTGAATTAAGGAAGAAACTCGATGATAGAAGTGAGAAATGTATCTTTACTGGATATAGTAAAACATCTAAAGCTTACAGGCTTTACAATCCAATCTCAAAGAAACTAATTCTTAGTAGAGATGTAAAATTTCTGGAAAATAGACTCTGGAACGAATCTGAAAATCAGCAAATGGACAGTCAAAATCCATTGTTGCCCAGTTCTGAAAACAAAGAAAATTCATGACAACCAATGCCTCAACTTGCTCTTCCAAGATTGGAACTACAAGGACAACCTGAAAATTCTCAGGATAACTCAATTTCAAGAAGAGACTCATCCTCTGAACTTAAAAATCAGAGAACTCGAAGTTTGAGAGAAATCCATGAGCAGTTGGATGACATTGAACAACAGAGTCTTTTTGCATTAATTTCATGTCATCCTACATCCTTTAAAGAAGCAGCTAAGGATCCACTTTGGGTTCAAACCATGAACCAAGAGATTGACTCCATTGAGAAGAACAAGACATTGGATCTTGTTGATTTTCCCAGACACAAGAAGAGTATTGGTGTCAAGTGGATTTACAAAACTAAACTCAATGAAAAATGGAAGATTGAAAAACACAAGGCAAGACTTGTTGCCAAAGGATTCTCACAACAACCAAGTACTGATTATGGTAAAACTTTTTCTCCAGTACCAAGAATAGACATTGTAAGGACTCTATTGGCCATAACATCCCAACACAAATGGCAAGTATACCATATGGATGTCAAGTCATCTTTCCTGAATGGTTTCTTTGAAGAAGAAGTTTATGTCGATCATCCACCTGGATTTGAAGTCCAAGAGTAGCCAGCCAAAGTATATCGGTTGAATAAAGCCTTGTATGGCTTAAAGCAAGCTTGACACTTGTCTGATCAAAAGTGGTTTCAGCAGAAGCTAAAATGAGCCAACTCTTTACACCAAAATAGATCAGCACAGTAAACTTTTGATTGTATGTTTATATGTTAATGACATGATATATACTGGAAATCTTGAGTTAACCAATTTTAAACATGCCATGCAATCTGAGTTTGAGATGACAGATCTTGGCATAATGAAATATTTTTTGGGGATTGAGGTTGATCAATCAACCAAAGGAATTTTTTTCTGTTAGAAAAAGTATGCAATAGACATCATCAAAAGATTTTGCATGGAAGAATGCAATCCAGCAGAAACCCCTATACCCCTAGGCACAAAATTGAACAAGAAAGATGAAGGCCCTACAGTGGACCCTACCCTATACAAAAGTTTAGTAGGCAGTTTGTTGTATCTTAAAGCAACTAGGCCTAATATTATGTATGCAGCGAGCCTTGTTTCCAGATTCATGGAATCCCCGAAATATTCTCACTGGAAAACGGAGAAATAAATTCTGAGATATGTTGCAAGAACTCTCAATTTTGGCTTATGGTACACTTAATCTGATGATAATCGTCTCTTTGGTTACACACACACTGATTTTGCAGGCAACCTAGATAACAGGAAAAGCACCTTAGGACATGTTTTTCACCTGGGCATGAACCTGATTTCATGGGCGTCAAAGAAGCAGCCAATTGTATCAATATCTTCTACAGAGGTAGAGTATGTCGCTGCTACCTTAGCTTCCTATCAAGCTATGTGACTCAGAAGATTATTGAAATATATGTCACATACAGAAAAGGATCCAACTCTTATCTTATGTGACAACACCTCAGCAATTTCTCTATCCAAAAATCATGTGTTTCACAAGAAAACCAAAGACATTGACACTCTCTTTCACTTCATCCTCGAGCTAGTCAATAATGATGATATTGCACTATGTTTGTAACTGTTGAGTTTAAAAGGGAGTGTTAAATATAATGTAACCTCAACATTTTGACTATACACTGCGAGTTGTCCTGGCTAGATGTACTATCATTTCTTGATATTCTCGATTTTCTTGAGCCTATTTAGCTCAGCTATTTTTCCTTTTCTCAGTGTACTCTTTTCTTCATATAGCTAATATACTAAATATTATTTCTGCTCATCTCTTTCTCTGTATTCTGTGCTTCTCATTTTATCAGATTTCACATCATTAGAATATTCTTAGTCATCACATAAAATCAAAAGCTCTAATTTGAATAATTAACTTCCTCACATGACAAAAGATGTTAGTTCGTCATTAAAAGGGACGATTAACGTGAATAGAAAAATAACAATGTATTACTTTAGGTTAAGGGATTGTTTTACCTCCTTTACCTTTCTTACTTAGATACATGGAACTTTGTGAATGAGTGGATCACTTCACCTTATTTACCACCTATAGGCTTGGTGGCACTTTATTTACCACCTGTAAGCATGGTGGGATGTGTGAATATAAACTCTCATAAACCATCCAACATTTACTAGCTACGAGCCAACATTTACTGGGTACATGGAGCACGTGCGTGGAGTGTCTCTTACCTGTTGATGCTCTGTCGTTTCTTGCCCGGCTTATGGCCACACTTCCAAGCCATTTCATTTTACATTTGTGGGAGGTGTGGGATTTTCTTCCATGTGTGCAACCTCAGAACTATGTAAATAAGAAAGCATGAATGTCATTTATGTAGTTGTAGATCCAGATTACAGTTTGGCATTCCTTCTTGGTCTCATTCACCATTTCTCTGATAGGCGTCCTAAAACGCACTCCAAGCATTGTAACATTGTAATTTTAATAGCATGCAAATATTTGGCATTCCTTCTTGGTCGCATTCGCCATTTCTCTCTTGGAACGATCTCATTAACAATTTTTATGTAGAAAGTGTATACTGTAATTCCAATCCATTAGCAACATAAATAAATGAAAGACTTCTTTTCAGCACTTAGATCATTGCTAGGGTATGTTTTTTATTTGCACAACCTATAGGGTTTCCAGACATCAACAATACTGTTTACAATTTTAGTCAAAATAACTTGGATGTTTGTGTTTGTAGGGTAAACATACGGTGTAGAGAAAGTGTTGGAAGCTATCAATTACTTTCTCCATCTACAACGAAAATTCCAAAACCTTTTAGCCTACAGAGAGAAAATAAAGGCCAACTTTGATCAAAATGAAAAAGTTGCAATGGAGAAATTTGTTAATAAAACTGCATCGTTCGGAGAATCGGATTGGGAATAAACTGGACTGAAAAGAAACCTTGGTATTTCGGTTGTTCAGATATAGACGAACAGTTTGGAACATGAGATTAGATACTCTGATATTCCAATAGTGTTGGAAAGATGAGCTCTTGAAGTTGAGTGTTGCTTCTGCTACCATTAACCCTATGATTTCTTGTATGTTCAAGGGCTGCAACAACTGCTTAATGACAACATTCTCACAACAACAACTGCTTCTACTTTAATTTAATTTATCCTGAAAACGTTTATTGCGGAATTTATTGCAATGAAACTATTTATTGTGAAATTGTTAATCCTGAAATTATAGTTTAATTATGAAACTGTAATTTATAGCGGAATTTATAGTGAAACTGTAATTTAAAAATAGTAAAAAATCATAGTGAAATTGAAATGTTTTATGGTGTAATTTATAGTGAAACTGAAATTTACTGTGTTTTTTTACCAATAATCATTTAATTTATCGTGAACTTGTTTATCACTGAATTTATCTCAATGAAACTATTTATCACCAATAAACATTTATCCATGTAATTTATAGTGAAATTTGTCGTCAATAATCATTTAATTTATCGTGAAATAGTTTTTTTTTTCCACGAGAAATTAACTCGATTTATATTAGACATATAAATCATTTACATCACTGTCCAGACTGGCTCTAGCAGCCATTACATTTCGTCCCAGAGACCCAGCCGGAAATGAACTCAAGACCTCCTCCCAACATGGAGAAAGGTCTTTACCAACAGCGCTGTCTCACGGGACGTGAAATAGTTTATAGTGGAATTTATCGCAATGAAACTGTTTTTTATTGCGGAATTTATCACAATGAAATTGTTTATCGCGGAATTAGAATTTCATTATGAAATAGTGAAACTGAAATTTTTTACGGTGTTTGTCCGCCAATAATAATTTATAAGTGCAATGACTAATCCTCGTTTGCATTTCAAAGGAGATGGAGGCACTCAGGTGCATTTCAAAGGAGATGGAGATGGAGGCAGAGGGCGACGGAAGAGCTCACACGATGGCAAACGTGCACTAGTGTAAGAAAAAAATTAAAAATGGGTAGTTAATATCTCATGAAAATGTGCACGATGGCAAGTAAGATATTATATCAATTACTATAGTAAAGTTAGTAAATTTTTTTTCGTTTTCAAATTTGAATGTTTATATTTTTTTATTGATTTATAATTGCCATATATATTTTTTATCAAAATTAAAATATTTATGATTATTAATAATTAATATGGATTTATTATTATATTAATTGATTAGTTTAAGATAATTAAATTAATTATTACAACATTACTTCATTAATTAATAATAATTTTTATAACTTATTAATGTATTAATCATGTTTAATAAGTAATGTATTAATGTTTAATAATAATAATATATCTAATGTATTGTTATTTATGTAATAATGTATTAATAATTAGGGTTCGGATTATTACATTATATTTATATATTAATAATTTATTAATGGATTACTACTTTAATAATGTATTAATTAATTAATACATTTAATTATTAATATATTAATACTATAGCATGTTACAGTATATATTAATGTATTAATATTTTAATTTATACATTACATTAATTTAATAATGTATTAATACTTTAATAATGTATTACAAAATATATTAATTAAGATCAATGCATTACTACTTTAGTAATGTATTTATTAATGCATTTGATAAATACAATTTTTATGCAATAATATTTAATAATACTTTCCTTATATGTAATATATGTATCACATTAGTTCAACATTCCTTTCGTTTTCACAAAAGAAACACTTAGTTACATATTTGTTTCTTAAAACTTCCCCAAAACATCCTTTTTGTAATGTGTCGAACAAAAACCAACCTTGTGATACAACGAACAACTCAATGTTGCAATCTGAACAAAACCACACGTTACAACATGACGAATATAGTAATGTTGCAATGTCTTGAACATATTAACATCACACAATGACGAACATAGTAACATTGCAATCTGACGAAAATAGTAACGTTGTAATCTATTGAACATAGTAACGTCGCAATGCGATGATAATACCATGTCATCGCAATATGGATAATAATGTCACAATGTGTTACCCCTTTCCCTGTCATCACAATGTGATGGACATATCCCGACGTTGCGATGTGACAAACACTTCAAAACATTGGTATGTGTCGAATATAGTAACGTTACAATCTACTAAACACAATAATGTCACAATGTGTTGAACACAACCCTATCGTCTCAATGTGACGAACATAAATGAGCATCACAATGTGATGAACATAAAACTATCATTCCAAACATATTAATGTCGCAATGGGATGAACACATATAGATGCCATAATGTGATGAACATAGCCATGTCATTGCAATATAAAGAAAAAAAATGGACCTTACAATGTAACAAACAAAGTAATGTTGCAATGTCTCGAACATAGTAACGTCACAAACTGACAAACAAAGTAATGTTGCATTATGTTGAACATAGTGACGTCACATTGTGATGATAATAGCCATGTCGTCACAATATGGATAGTACCTTTGCAATATGTCAAACATAAAAACACCCATAATGTGTCATACATGACCCTATCGTCGCAATGTGATGACCATTTCCTCATGTTGCAATGTGACATACATATCTCGATGCCACAATGTGGAAAATACTTCCAAACATCATAATGTGTCGAACATAGTAATGTTGCAATCTACTAAACATAGAAACATCATAATGTGATTAGCATATCCATGTCATCACAATGTAACAAACATAAACATACATTGCAATATGATGAACATAGCCTTATTGTCACAATGTGTCAAACATAGCCCTCTCGTCGCAAACATAGTAACACCATAATGTGATGAACATATATGAATGTCGCAATGTGATGAACATAACACTATCATCACAATGTGATGAACTTTAATTGACTTCACAATATGATGATTGTAGCCTTCTTGTCACAAAGTGACTAACATATACAAATATTGCAATGTGATGAACATAGACCTATTGTCATAATGTGACGAACTTAATTTGACGTCACAATGTGATGAATGTATCCCTGTCATTGCAATTTGATGAACATAGCCCTCTCATTGCAATGTGAAAAACATAACTGGACATCGTAATGTGGAAAACATATCCTTGTTGTCACAATGTGACTAACATGTCATCGTAATGAAATGTGACACACATATCCTAACATCACCTTTTGATAGAAATTTCTGAACGATGCAATAGAATGAACATAATGCAATGTGACACACATATCCCGACGTCACAACGTGACAAAGACTTCCAAACATTAGAATGTGTCAAACATAGTAACGTTGCAATCTTCTAAAAATAGCAACATCGCAATGTGATGAACATATCCTTGTCATAGCAATGTGATGAATAGAAATAGACGTCTCAATGTGACGAACATAGCCTTATTTCCACAATGTGTCAAACATTTCCTTTTCGTCGCAAACATAGTAACATTGCAATGTGATGAAAATATAAAGATGTTGTAATGTGATGAACATAGCCCTATGTCACAATGTACCAAACTTAAATTGACGTCTCAATGTGATGAACATACACTTGTTGTCGCAAAGCCACTAACATATACAAACATCTCAATGTAATGAACATATCCATGTCAAGATAATGTTATGAACTTTAATTGATGTCACAATGTGATGAACATAGCCTTCTCATCGCAAAGTGACAAACATTTACAAACATCGCAATCTGACAAACATAGCCCTCTCATCGAAATGTGAGAAACATAATTGGATGATGTAATGTGTCAAACATAGCCTTGTCATTGCAATGCAATGAACATGTCCCCATGTTGCAATGCGATGCACATATTTCATCACATTTTGACAAAAAATTCCAAATGTCACACTGGACTGAACATAAAACATTGTCTCAATGTGATGTATAGAACCCAATGTGTCAATATGACAAACATAGACCAACATTACGATGAAATGAACATTTCCTAATGTCGCAATGTGATGAACATATCCCTGTCACTGCAATGTAACGAACATAAACAAACATGGCAATGTGACAAACATAACCCTATTGTCACAATGTGTCAAACATAGCCCTGTCGTCACAAACATAGTAACATCGCAATGTGACGAACATATACAGATGTCACAATGTGATGAACATAACACTATGATCGCAATGTTTCAAACTAAAATTAACTTCACAATGTGATGAACATAGCCTTGATGTCGTAAAGTGACTAACATATAGAAATTTCCCAATATGATGAACATAACCTTGTTGTCATAATGTGATGAAATTGTTTTTTTATCACAATGTGATGAACATAGCCCTCTCATCGCAAAGTGAAAAATATATAAACGTCGCAATTTGATGAACATAGCCCTCTCATCGCAATGTGGCAAACATAATTGGGCATCATAACTTGGAAGACATATCCATGTTGTCACAATGTGATGAACATGTCCTCGCATTGCAATGTAACACACATATCCTAACATCGCCTTTCCATAGAAATTTTTGAATGTCACAATGAAACAAACACAATCCATTGTGGCAATTTCATGTATAGAAACCAATGTCGCAATGTGACAAACATAAACCAACATTGTGATGAGACGAACATTTCATGACGTCACAATCTGATGAATATAACCCACTATTGGACTATGAGAAATCTTTTTCCAACACCATAATGTGATAAAGAAAAACCATTCATCATAATTTGATGACTATAACTTTACTATGTGATGTGATGAACAAAAGCTTATGTCACAATGTGACAAAAAAACTTTGATGTCGCAATGTGATGAACAAAACTTTATGTCTCCATGTGACGAAAAAAACATGATCAACATTGTAATGCAATAGTGTCATAGTAAACTATGGTTAAACATAATCAAATTGGCCTCCCATAATCACATCGACATGGTCAAGGAAGGTCATCCATGGGCATGGTCAACCATAATAAACCCCGATCAAACCATAGTTAACCTTAGTCATGGTCAACCATAGTCAACCATGGTGAGGGACAACCATGATCAACCATAGTGAACCTTTCCTTCCCAAACTTAACCAAGGTTTACCAAAGTTAACCATGGTCATTGTCAATTAATGTATTAATGTATCAATACTTTAATAATGTATTTATTACTTTATTAATGTGTTATTAATGTATTAATAATTTATATGTTACATTATACATTAACTTTTACATTGCATTAATGTAATTATGTATTAATTCTTTAATAATGTATTACTAAAGTCATTAAAGTCAATGTATTACTACTTTATTAACATTTTTTTTTTTATGTATTAATACTTTAGCAATATATTACTTTATATATTAATATTAACTAATACTTTAACTTTTACCTTACCTTTATGTGATAATGTATTAATACTTTAGTAATGTATTACTACTTTATTAATGTATTAATGTTTTAGTAATGTTTTTATCAAAAATGTATTAACATATTAATTAATTTAATTAATGCATTGTATACATTATTTTATTATTTTTGTTCATAGTCTCAAGAAACCATAATCATAGTCAACCATCTATTTAACAATGTATTATTACTTTAATAGTATATTATTAATGTAATGCTTTATTATTGTGTTCATACTTGAACAATGTATTAATGTACTAATTAACTAATACATTACATTATTACTCTAACAATACTTTAATATATACATTAGATTACATTATTGTAATAATGTATTGTTAATGTATTAATATTTTAAATGTGATATTAATACACTAATAATGTATTAATGTAACAATTAACTAATACATTATATTATTAATGTATTAATACTTTAATTTATACATCACATTATGGTCATGTAATAATGTATTGTTAATTTATTAATATTTTAATAATATCCTACTAAATACATTAACTTCAATGTATCACTTCTTTATTAATGTATTACATTATTAGTATATTAATAAGTTATTAATGTGCTAATTATTAGTATATTAATAAGTTATTAATGTACTCAACTTTAGCACTGTATTCTTTAATGCATTTAATGTATTTATTGGTATATTTAATATAATAATTTATTAGTGTATTTTTTTTTTTGTAAGTTAGAGTTTGTATTAGAACCTGCTAAGTAGTAAGAGTTACAACTGTCATACTATCCCAAAAGGTTGTGGAATCATTTCCCTGGTGGGAAACCAATGTTGCCACATGGCCATTAAAGTTCACAGTAGCCATGCAAAACTTGAAAAACTGTAATAAACTTAAATTGTACATAACTAGATCTAGTGTGCCATACAAGGAGAATATAATTTATGCTAGACTATCCATACCAAAAGCACAAAACTGAAATGACTTAAAACTGTAAATTCTTAGAGCTGAGAAGTCGCACATGGAAAAGGACTTGTGAGATATACTATCTAGATGCATAAAAACTAAGGGAACCTAAGAAAGAAGAAGTTATCCTGAGCTAGGGTCGAGCCTCTGCACATTCCTTCGGTTTTGTGTGGTGTCCCTTCTTGGTGCACCTAAGTCCGAAATAACTTGCCTGGGATCCTACAGAAGATTCATCAAGTGTTCCTCACGACGAGTCTGTTCCTCTTCTCTATGTTGCATATCATTGATGGCACCTTTGACGTCTTCAATTGCTTTCTTAATGGCATCCAAAGAGTCCTTGAGAGCATCCTTCCCATCACAGCGGGTGAAAACAGGAAAGGGTGGAGGGGGTGGAGGTAAATCAAAGGATGAGGTGGGGGAGTCAGGAGAGGGGAGGGGAGAGGACGAAGGCGAGAAATGGACTAACAGAATGGGGGAAGAAGAGGTTGTAGGAGGGGGAGGTAGAGTTTGGTGGGGTGGCAATGGACTAAGCTTTGGCGTGAAGCCCAGGGAGTTTCCTTGGATATCAAATCATTCTAATAAAAAAGAGTAAGGAGAAGACAAAGGAGGTAGACCTCTAGAATTGGCCCATTCGGGAGAGTGGTCAGGGGAGATGACACAAGGAGAAGAAAGGGAACGCTCTTGGGTGGAGCCACGCACAAGGTCTGGAGGAAAGCTTGGAAGAGCCTTCCTTCCTCGACCTCTCGATCCTCTTCCTCTTGCAGCATACCAGGCCGAACCCTATTTGTATTTACCTCATAGTCACGACATTAGGAAAAACACCGGAAAGACAAGAAGGAATGTGTGTGAATTGTTGTTCAAAGGACAAGAATCGAACCAGAGCCAAAATAAAAATCTCACGAGAGGAAGAGCAGAGGGACAAGAGTGCCAAGGAAAATCGAGCGAGAGGCAAAAAACTAACCAGTTTGCAGGAGAAGGCCAAGACTCAGGAGGCCAAGGGCTCGAATGAGCCATAACATTCCTCAGGACTGGCCTAAATCCGCTGAACCCGACAAGATGATGGGACTGCGCCTTTGGCTAGCCCATAGCCATTATTTTTCCCATGAACTGGAGCACCATACCATTAAACATGTCCGAGTTCAAATGAATGAAGAGGTGCTTTATCAGAGGTATTAAAAACATAGTTTAATGGTGGAGGTGAGTGTGGCCTGCACTGGCTCGATGTGGCAAGAGAAGTGGCCATGTTTCTGCCCATCTGGTCATCCACCAGTCATCCCGTCGTATCCGATGTCACCCCATCTTAGGATAATTTATTAGTGTATTAATACTTTAGCAATGTATTAATTTATAATGTGTTATTATATAAATTAATTAATGCATTACATTATTAATGTATCAATCAATGAATTTATATTTAAATGTATTAATACTTTAACATGTCACTTTATAGATTAATATATTAGTACTTTAATTTATACATTACACTAATGTAATAATGTGTTATTAAATACATTAAGCTCAATGTATTACTACTTTATTAATGTATTAGTTATTAACCTATCAATACTTTTTTTAATGTATTAATACTTTAGTAATGTATTTATTAATGTATTTAATGTATTATTAGTGTATTACTTTATTAGTGTAGTAATACTTTAGCAATATATTAATGTGTTATTAATGTATGGTTAATTAATACTTAATTATTAATTAATGTATTAATTTTTTATTAATGTATTAATTTATACATTAATTATGTATTAATATACAAATGGTCATCCCAAGACATGTAGATGGTCAACAAGCAACAATCACTTTATAAAATTGGTTAATATAATATCAACCACTTTTATAAAGTGGTTGTTGCTAGTTATGCATGCTATTAAGTTTACATTAAAATTAAAAAGCAAGCTAAACTTGACACATCCCACTAACCATATGTGTCAAAAAATTTCAAATGTAAAAGGTTATAAGTATACTTGGTTGTAATTGAAAATGTGGGTTAGTAATTCCTTAAACCTAAAAGGTAAATGTGAAAAATGGATGCATTTATGAACATCAAATCTAATTCATTGATTTGAGTGTAAGAGGAAGAATATGCTAGCATCTTTCATTGTTGATCATAAGATTGAAATTTGTAATTAAAAAGTTCATTAAACCATTAATTCTAATAAAGGGAAGTGGGCCTAATTATCCATTGAAACAATATTCATTTATAAATAATATATCATTGTATTAATAAAAATTGACTATGAAACATTTCATATTAACTTAAATGTTATGAAAAAATATTATAAAAAAAATTGCAAAAAAAATATTTATATTATTATGAAAAATATTAAAAATATAATTACGCCAAAAGACTAATACCTATTGGAGATGGTCAGAATTAATCACCTTTTAATCTAAAATTCTAATCCGATGGCTAACAATTGAAGATGATTTGGCATATTCTTAGTGATCCTCTCAAATCAATGAATGAAATTTAATATTGACAACTTCCTTGCATTTATAAATGCTTACATTTACTTGTTTACTTTTTCACATTTACTTAATATGATTAATAATTTACTTCTCTAACGAGTGATTGCCAAATTTACCTATTTAACCAGAATTAATATATATAAAATAAATCATTCTATATAGCATTCAATAAAGATTAACAAGTGTCATATTGTTCCACCTACGTATTTTATTTTGGGGATATATTTATGAATATGAAGCGACAGACTCTTGAAGTCATATTGTTGCACGTACTTGTTTTATTTTGGGTATATATTTATAAATATGAAGCAACCAACTCTTGAATAAGCGACCAACTCTTGAATCTGAAGCGGCAGACTCTTGGATTCATCATCCACTCTTGAATCTGAATCAACGTTCATCATCCACAAGTTAAGTGGTTGTGCTAGTATATATATATATATATATATATATATATATATATATATATATATATATATATCCAACTCTTGAATCTGAAGCTGCAGATTCGGATTCAGCCAAAGTTGTGGTTGATGAACCCACTTCAGATTCAAGAGTGGCTGATGAATCCAAGAGTCTCCCGCTTCAAATTCAAGAGTTGATTGCTTCATATTTATAAATATATCCCCAAAATAAAACAAGTACGTGCAACAATATGAGAATTCGCCTTCTTTCTTGTTGTTACTATTACCGAGGAGATTAAGGTTCTGTCTAAAGCTTGAGTCTAGAGTAAATGCCACTAGTCATAGTCCATGCTAAGTAATTTAGAATCTTAGTGAAACAACTATAATGAGAAGCTTTTTAAATTTTCTCATATACTCTCTCCACCCCACCCTCATATGAGAGTGGAGCGAGTATATGAGAAAACTTATTTGCTCCCCACCCCATATAAGAGTGGGGGTGGAAAGAGTATATGAGAAAACCTATTTGCTCCCCCCCACTAGAAGTGAGAGAAATATATAAAAAAAACTTATTTACTCCCCCTCGCCCTCCCACACACAAAAATTTTCCGTTGAACACGCCCTGCGCTTCTGCATTTATATAGAGAATAAGGTTGAGGTAAGTAAATCTAACTCATAAGCATGCAGCTAAAAATAAAATCACCAAGCACTTTATTATATATTATTTTTCAAAAATAGTTATAATGTAATCCAGGTTAAATTTAAAAATCCAATTTCTGTCTATTATATATTATTTTTCAAAATCAATTATAATGTAATCGAGGTTAAATTCTAAATCCAATTTTTTCTATTTCTATAATTAGATTTGAGTTTCAATTTAATTTCTGTAATTAAATATGAGTTTCACTTCCAATATCTCTATCGTTAACCTAACCTGCATGGGATGACTTTCAATTCCCCTCTCTCTCTCTTGCCCTAAGCTCGGTGGCATGCAATTCAATTTTAATACCTAGATGGCGTCAGTTTCAGTCCATTCCAATTTGCCTATGGTCTGCTCCAC
The DNA here is from genome assembly GCA_009831015.1 of Picea engelmannii. NCBI lineage: Eukaryota > Viridiplantae > Streptophyta > Pinopsida > Pinales > Pinaceae > Picea > Picea engelmannii. The sequence continues at coordinate 749,227 of ML782491.1, read as the reverse complement.
CTGCACGGCATCGTTTTGAATTCCAATCTCTCTATGGTTAGTAATGGTAAAGGCGAGTAATATACAGCAATCCTGGACTGCACTATTAACAATCTTGTTAATGTATTTTTACTTTTAAGCAGTTCTTTTGTATATTCTGCTCTCTCTGCCCATATATTTTCCATAGTTTATTTCAATTTAATTTGATTCTATTTTCAAAAATATACATACATACCATGAAGTAATATAGGTCTTGGATCCTCTTTTAAAAAATCATCACTATAATCATATAAGACCAACTTTCACCCGTATTTTGATACTATTCTTGTAATAGTTTTTTTTTAACATGAGAATAATAGGTTTTTATTCTTTTTAACAAGGTTTTCAAATATAGTTTTATAAAATGTATTGAAAAATCCATCCAAATATTTTAGCATTTTTTTTAATTCTAAAAACAAACTTGATATAAATGGAAACACAATTTTTCTATCATAAAATATAATTGATATAATTGGGAACATAATTTTTCTATCATAAAATAAAATAGGTTGAAACAATAAAATTAAAAAAAATGTAATTTGTAATATGTTAAAATTTATAAATATGGCAGTATAAATCTCTACCAAAATCACATTTATAAATATCAAAATATAAAAAAAAAATGCAATTTAAAAAATAATTTATATAGAATAACATAATTAATCATAAAAAAAAATGCAATCTTAAATACCATTTATATAGAATAGGTAGATCCTGTCAATTTGGTCTAGCCCTATTGGTTGTGAAAGCTTCTTTGGTCTTAGATTACATACATTATTATTTTATTTTTCTAATTGGTTATATATTATATTATTTGTATAATTTGAGTTTTTTTTAACTCTTACTCGTTAATTGCATATATGTATGATTGGGGTATTTTTGAACTCAACATCTTCTTCCCTATATAATTTGGGTTTTTTTTAACTTTATATATAATGTGAGTTTTTTTTGAACTAGTAATCTTCACTTTTGTCAAATTCCATATATAATTTGGATTTTTTTGAACTAGTAATCTTTACTTTGTCAAAATGTTTTCATAGAAAATCCAACTCTATTACAATTTTAAATGCAATAATATTACATCATGACAATAATATGTGATATTATCAACTTTATGTACAATAATTACATTATGACAACAATATGTGATATTCTCAACTTTATGTACAATAACATTACATCATAACAACAATATGTGGATGTTGACTATTGGAAATCATCAATCATTTTTATATAAAATAATTTCAATTACATTATTTTTTTATTCTTAATAATAATAATAATAATATATTTTTAAAGTTACATGCAAATCAAAATTATTCAACTACATCAATCAATTAAAATTTTATGTTTTAAAATATTTAATTTAATACTTAATTTTAATAAAAAAATTATAATCTAAAAAGAAATTATAATCTAAAAAAACTCAAATTAATTTAACTAAAACCAATTACAATATAAACATAATAAATTAATTTAACTAAAAACAATTACAATATAAACATAAGAACATTTCATATCATTAATGTCAAAATCAAAATTATTTCCATGAGAGTATTTTAATTAGAAATAACATGATTTAGATAAAGAAAGAGTATTTTAATGAGAAATAATAATGAAACAAATTTTATGTGAGATATCTGATTTTCTTATTATAATGGGAAAATTTATCACAATTTACTTGTTAATTAAGGGTGGGGATAACCCTCATGTCTAAGGGGAAACTTTTCACTCAGTGATGCTTAAGAGGAAGAATTTCACTAATGCAAGATGTCTTTGAGTTTTGAACATTAACTGATAATTTTTTTACAATTAGCAAGGTAGTTTAAATTTCATTGGATGTGAAGGTTAAGAAGATGGTTTTTCCGTGACTACTCATTTAAAATCCATGTTTGTCCTCTATTCTTTACAAAAACTGGTTTGGCAATCCGAGGTCATACATGAAAGTTGAAATCTCATAAAGGTAGGTAATATGATAGTTTCACCATGATCACGTTCAATAATTTTTATCATCTGAAAGGAAGGTGTTCTAGTTTGTTACAGATCCTTCAAGGTTTGAAAGTTTGAAAACTCTATACTCCCATGTGATACCTCTCTTGTTCAAATGTTTGGGTATGTCTATTGTCGAGATCATATTTTGAAATGCCCTATTGTGATATTTTAAAATGACATGATAAATTCTTTTAAAATTCTTTGAGGCCTTATTTTGAAATCTCCCAATGGCATGTTTTAAAATCTCTCAATGTATTATTTTGATTTACCCCAATGAATTTTTGAAAATCCTCCCAATGACATATTTTATTTATTCCCAATTAAATCTTTGAAAATCCCCCAATGGCATCTTTAGATTTACCTCGATGGAATATTTTGTTTTACCTCGATGGTAATCTTGAAAATCCCCATGACTTAGCCATCAATATTCTTGTAAACACCATTTGTAATATTTAATATTTTCCAAATGGTTCTTCCATCGGATCATTTCTAAAAGTAAAACCACAAAATCAAAAAGGGCCCGATGGAAAGTCATTGAGATTCCTTTAAACTTTGATGCTCAACGTTTAAAAAGGTGCCAAGGGAAAGCCATATAGCTTATTTCAGAGATCAACTAACATCTTTGAAAAGGTCCCTATGGTAATACATCGGCCCTATTTCAAAGGTCAATTGAAATATTTGAAAAATTCAAGCAATGTTCTAATATTTGAACGACTTTCCAAAAGTGACTCACATAGACGTACATTTTTCATATTGGAAATATTGAAAGTTCTATGGTCAAAATATGCCCAGTTTATACAACATGCACTTCAACATTCAACGATCATCACCATTGTGAGTGATCACACACACAATTGTCTTTCCCAAGTTAATGTTTATATGATAAAGAAAAAGTAGAATGTTGCACTAAAAGGATAACATCTTCTTTTGGAGGTTTTTACAAAATCTCTCCCAAAAATCTATCCTCTCTCTATATAGTGGAGGTTGTTAGCGGAAGCGGGCGTCTAGAGGTTTTTGCGGAGGCTTTTTTAATGGTGCAAATTTAAGGTCAATACGCACTAATGTGTCAATGCTCAAAAGAACTGGCATAATTTAAAATAAAAATTGCATGCACCGAATAAAGTGCACCGGTGTCATCGAACATTACGCACTGGTGTGCCTCATTATCATCAAGCCCACTGCGGTAAGGTAAATAAATAGAAAACACCAAACCGATTTCCATTATTACAATGCATCATTTTTTTCCAAACTCTTAAGAAAGAACCAATGTTGATTGTCCTTCCAAAGATGCCTTGTTTCTAGTGCTCTACATCGACTTGGATAGCTCCATTGGTAGATTCTACACATTTCCAAATTTTGGAAATCAACATGAATTTTCTTTTACTCTCAACGATGAAACCATGCCTCCTTGGGACATAAGAGGTTGAGTAAATTGTTTATTTCCTTCCTATTTCCATTTTAATCCAATCAAAATTTGATTTTATCTTGAAATTTTGCATTTTTTTCAATTTGTTTCCAATTCTGCGTGATGCGCTTGAACACTTCGACTCGCCTTGAAGTGATTTGTATTCTTTTACATCCACAGTGAACATCACCATAGTCACATCTCATATATATGTACACATTGTTTTCGTTCAAGCAGGAGCACCACGATAAACTATAAAAACAAAACGGTGTGTCCTTTGGAATGCCCTGCAACTGGCGCATAATTGGCTTTGACCCGCACTGATACATTTCAATTAATTAACTGTAATGTACCTCAAATTTACCATAAAAAAATCTATGACATAATTCAAATTCGTTTAAGCTTAGAATTTAAGAGAAGGTAAGATTCAATTCGATCCATAAAGATATCATTACACCAGTCTAGTTTACTTCAAACAAAAAGTTGTCAAAGTAATCAGTTCTGCACATTTCATTATGCTTGTGATTGCAAGTCTGGATCGTCATGACTGCTAGAACAATATGTAACTTGATTGTCTGCTATGTGCACGTGTAAAGGCGATATTATCATTTTTACTGTAGGAAATTTTCTTTAACTCTCTATTAACATCTGTACTTATTTCCACCTACAAGTAAGTATATAACCATATCCTTCTCCTTATAATAATTTAGGTACTTTTCATTCCCCGTACATAGTGACCTGTAATATGAACTGTTATTATTATACTTCTATCCCAGATGAAGATCCTCCAACATTCTCTACCAGTCCATACATTACAGTATTTGAGTTGTTCCTATAACAATAATTCCTACTATGTTCCTACAGCTTTGTGAAGAAACAGAGGTCAATCGGGTTTCGGTGATCACAAATGTCAAACAAAACGAAGGATCCCACTTTTTGTCGGAATCTGAAATACGGAAAGACTGTGGGCCAGCACTTTGGGATTTCGGAGTTCAGGATTTCGTGAGTACAAGTGCCCAACAACACACCGCAACTTCTTAAAATGCGAAAAGGGAAAGGTAGGACTCGCATTTTGCGGATTCGGGGTTTGGAACTTCATTTGTTCTAGTGTCCAAACATCAACATAAACAAACTTCTGAAAATGCGAAAAGGGAATGGTGGGTCCCACATTTTGATATTTCAAGGTTCGGAACTTCGCGAGTTACGGTGTCCAAACATCAACATGAACAAACTTCCGAAATGCGAAAGAAAATAAAGGTGAGACCCATATTTCAGGATTTCGGGGTTCGGAACTTCACGAGTTCCAGTGTCCAAATATCAACATAAAAAAACTTTCGAAAATGTGAAAAAGAAAAGTGGGTCCCGCATTTCGGGATTTCGTGGTTCAGAACTTCGCGAGTTCCAGTGTCCAAACATCAACATGAACAAACTTTCGAAATGCGAAAGAAAAGAAAGGTGTGACCCATATGTCGGGATTTCTAGGTTCAAAACTTCGCGAGTTCCATAGCCAAACATCCAACGCACAACAATTCCCGAATTGCGAAAAAGAAAGGAACTAACATTTCGTGATTTCAGGATTCGGGGTTTCGGGGTTTCAAATTCCAAACAACATCACACAACAACTCCCAAATTTCGAAAGGTGAAAGGGTGTCAGATCAACACTTTAGGATTTCAGGATTCGGGGTTTCAGGGTTTCAAATGCTAAACAACAACACACAACTCCTGAATTTTGAAAGGTGAAAGGGTGTGGGACCAACACTTCAGGATTTCGAGATTCGAGGTTTCAGGGTTTGAAAAATCAATGGAACTTCGTATAAATGTAACCAACAAGTCGTGAATGTCGAAAATCACATTATTTTCATAATTATAAGATTTTTTCCTTGTACTAGTATTCTTACTTCCGTTCTGTGAAACAGTAGGTGTAGAAGCATTCAATATCCGTTTACTTATTAGAAATCCAAAAATCTAACTTCTGAGTTGTATACACATATAATCTATAAAAGGGGTGCAATAGGGTAACAGGTTCTGTAAAAGGTAACTCCTATTATGTTCACTTAGAGCCCCTTTAAATAATGCATTAAATGTCAATAGTACTAGATATGTGCATCTATGTAAATACAAGAATAAGAATATCATTCCATCAGAGTTTGGAAATTATAATTGATGATCCGAGGGATCTGATCTTGGTTTCTAGGGGTTCCCAGAATTCTTAACTTTCTGAATTTTGTACATCTAGTATTTTGACTTCAGATTAAACCGAACCCGTAGATGGACCGACTTTCTTAAACTCAACTTCTATAAAAATAAATTTGCCTAGCACTTCCAGATTTCGGGAGGGACCACTCCAAAATTTAGACTGTGATTGTACATTTAATACCACGATAAATGTCATCCATTAAAATAATTATTTCAAATTTAGAAACAATTAGATTCATAATATCAGTTACACACAAAACATCCAAGAACAGAGAGGGAAAGGTTTACATTAACACAATTAGATATAATCACACAACAGATACCTGCCATCAATCAAAACATAGCCATTCAAAATAGAGAGGGGTGGATCAACATATATTAATCCAATCTGTGGGAAGACAAAGGGAACAACTACATTCCTCCCAACCGTAGAACTGGGCAGCCAAAGTCACTTGCTTGATTCACCACCTAGCCTGACCATGAATCCATGAGGGCAAACTTGGAAACTCCTCCTCAACAATGTCCTTCAATTCCAACAGTTATCCTCTTGCCTCACACTTACTCAAGACTTCTCATAACATCAAGGAAATTCTATTTCAGCAATCTCCTCTTGCCTCACACTCAATCCACAGTGTTCATAACAGCAAGAGAGCTCAAAAATCTTTTCCCAACATACTTGGCAGTGTCTTGCCTCCTCACATATGCTATTTGTCAATTTTGCCCAGGTCTTTTTCCCTCCTTTGGGGATTTTCTCAGATTTCTTAAATCCCTGATTCTCAGGGGCTTCCAGTGGCCAAATCTCTGATTTGCCACTTGTAATAATTGGCAGAGAGGTAGTTCCAAATTTTTCGTCACTCATGGAGTCATGGCCAACTGATTTTTTAACATGGTTGTTCCATTTGTCCTCCTGCAGTTAATATAAATATTATGTTGTGATACAAGTGTCATAGTCAAATAGTTAGTTGAGTCCAAACAAATCTCTACCCAACAGTCACAATAATTAAATACAATTATTAAATTTGAAATTCAAAATTGTCATAAATGGCAAAAATTTTCCAGATTCGAGTTTGCCAAAAACAAAAATAAATTTTCAGCACATAAAAATAAATATATTTTATTTTGGGGGGATGTCACATCCTTTCTGCCTTCAGTAAAACATTGTCCTTAGTGTTCATTCCTTTTCTAGAACAAGATTGGATGAGATTTCCTCAAATCTCCCTCCAACTCCCAAGTGGCCTCCTCGGGACTAAACTTCTTCCATTGCGCCTTTACCTGTACGACGGCTCTGTTCCGAAGTGTTATTTCTCTCCGGTCCAGAATGCATAGGGGTTCCACCTAGAACTCGCCTTCGGCTTCCTCTTGCACCAAGTTCCAATCAATCATATGAGTAGGGTCATGAATATACTTTTTCAACAAAGAAACATGCAATACATTATGAATTCTTAGATTAGTTGGAAGTGAAAGTTGATATGCTACAGGTCTAATTCGAGCTAGTATCTCGAAGGGCCCACAAAACCTGGGTGCCATCTTGGCACAGTTCTCCAACTTCAGTGAGCTTTTTTGGGCTTTGACCTTCAAATAAACATGGTCTCCCACTTGAAATTCCAAGTGTCTTTTTTTCTAATCTGCATAGCTCTTATGTCTGTCATGTGCTTCTTTCAAGTTCTATTGTACCCTTTTTACCATGTTCTCCATTTCTTGGAGTATCTTTGGTCCAACCATGAGTCTGTCAGCCAGGTTATCCTAGCTAATTGGAGTTGTACACTTTCTGTCGTACAGTATTTCGAAAGGGCCCAACTTAGTTGAAGTTTGGCACCCATTGTTATATGCAAATTCTACCAAGTGTAGGTAGTCTTCCCACTTGTTTGGTTTTGTTCTTACATACATGCAAAGCATATCCTCTATGATTTGGTTTGTCCTTTCAGTCTTTCCATCCATTTGTGGATGATAACTCATACTGAAATTCAAATTAGTATTTATCCCTGCAAACAATTCCTTCCAAAAAGAGGATGTGAATTTTACATCTCTATCTAAAATCATCATTTTAGGAATACCATGTAGTCTAAAAATTTCTTTCATGAATATTTCAGTAATGTTAATAGCTTTAAAAGTAGACTTTACAGGAATAAAGTGTGTAGACTTATTGAGTTTATCGATTACAACCATGATAGAATCATTATGTTTTTGAGTTTTAGGCAAACATGTTATAAAGTCCAGTGATATGGTCTCCCATTTCCATTCTGGTACTGGTAATGGTTGTAATAGGTCGGTTGGATGCTGGTGTTCGGCCTTAACCTACTAACAATATTGGCACCTAGCCAAATATTATGTTGTTTCTCTCTTCATATTAGGCCAGTAAAATAGTTTCCTGAGTGTTGTTATTGTTTTCTCGTAGCCGAGATGGCTAGAATACGGTTTCTTATACACTTCATCTAAACTAGTTAATTTTAGCTATGTTGAATATGGTATGTAAAGTCTATTTTTAAATCTTAATAGTCCCTCCTTGTCGATACTTATATCTGTTTCATCTGATTTTCTGATACTATTTTACAATTCTTCCATCATCTTAGTATAATTTCAGTCATTAATACCTGTCATTTTTTATTCTTTGTTCCAGATCACTTTCTGCCCTACTGATATTTATCTCAAATAACCCATGGATTCTATGGCTTAAAGCATCTGCTACTTTATTTTCCTTACCCTTGATATGTCTGACCTCGAAGTCGAATTCGCTCAAGAAGGATATCCACCTTGCTCATCTTGCATTAAGGTGTGGTTGGTTAAACAGATGATTCACTCCGCTATTATCTGTCAATAGTAAGAATTTTTTGCCCATTATGTAGTGTCGCCACATTTTTAAGGCATGTATTACTGCTGTCAATTCTAAGTCATGAGTGACATAATTTCTCTCGTGTTCCTTTAATTTTCGGGACTCATAACAAATCACGTGCCCTTCCTGAGTTAGAACACCACCTAGTCCCTCTTTACTTGCATCAACGCATACTATGAAGTCTTTATCTGGGTCTGCTACCTTCAAAATGCGCGCTGATGTCAATAATTCTTTTAGCTTATTAAAATTGTCTTGACACTTTTGCGACTATTTAAACTTGGTCCCTTTCTTTTGTAATGACGTGATATGGTAGGCTATCTTGGAGAACCCTTCTATAAATCTTTGATAATATCCGGTGATTCCTATGAATGACCAGATATTTTCCACATCCTTAGGCACTGGCCATTCCATAATGGATTTTATGTTTTTTGGGTCTATGGCAATACCTTCCAAGGAAATGACATGTCCTAAATATTGTATTTCTTTTTGATAAAAATCACATTTGTCGAATTTTGCGCATAGTTTGTGTTTCCTTAGTGTTTGCAGAACTATTCCTAAGTGTTCATCATGTTCCTCCAACATTTTAGAATAGACCAAAATATCGTCGATAAATACTACTACGAACTTGTTTAAGTACTGGCTAAAAATGATGTTCATTAAGTACATAAATGTGGTTGGTGCATTAGTGAGTCTGAAAGGTATGACTACAAACTCATAGTGTCTGTATCTTGTTCGAAAATTTGTTTTGTTTATGTCTTGGTCCTTTATCCTAACTTGATGATAATCGGATCATAAATCCAATTTTGAGAAGATCTTGGCCCCACCAACTTGATCGAACAGATAATTTATCCTGAGTAAGGGGTATTTGTTCTTAATGGTCACTTTGTTCAGTTGTCTATAATCGATACATAGTCTTAGAGTACCGTCTTTCTTTTTCACAAAGAGGACTGGTGCACCCCATGGCGAGACACTTGGTCTGATATACTCTTTGTCCAACAATTCCTGTAATTGTATTTTTAATTCTGTCAGTTCTCGTAGACTCATTCAGTAGGGTGATTATTGAGATGGGGGCTGATCCGGGTAGTAAGTCTATGGAGAAATCTATTTCTCTCCTAGGAGATAATTCTGGCATCTCATCAAAAAACATGTCTCTAAATTCATGTAGGACAGCAAAGTCTTCTAACTTGGGCTTATCTTCTTTTTCTAATAGATTCATTACTTGGATGGCATAAACTTGACATCCCTTTCTAATACATTTCTTGAATTGCATCACTGATACTTGTCTGATTGACACAGGTTTTGGTATGCCTTGGGTTGTTCTAACAGTGCCAAAATTATCTTTGTAGCTAAGTATCATTGTATAACAGTCTAGTACTGCTTTGTGTTGTTCCAACCAATCCATCCCGATAATCATATCATAAGATCCTAGTGGTAGGATGTTCAGATTGGTCCTTATCTTTTGACCATCTAAGCTAAAATCAAGATCAGAAATAAAGTTAACTACTTTTCTTTTAGTACCTGTTGCTAGTTGTACAAGCCAAGATTTTGCATGCTTTTGTTTCTTAAGTTTATTCGACTCTACTACATCCGGAGTAATATAACTTAACATAGACCCAAGGTCAATTAAAATAGAAATTTGAGTGTCATGGATTTTACCTTCGATCTCTGCCACCGAGGACTGGTGGTCAGCTTGTCGACCATCTATGAATGCATTTATCCGATGCAAACTTTTGCCCATGTCTCCCACTATCGAGGCTTCCTGTAAATTGTGAACATCAGTTATGTTTATTGTAATTAAACATGGACAGTTCCTCCTTAGATAAGGCTCTCCACACTCCCAACACTTTAATGGATCGCACGGGTTGTCCCGAAACTTCTTCATTCCCAAGTTTATCGGTTTACCGCTACCTTGTGTATTCGGATGATGGAGTGAAAATCCTTCCTTGGGAAACTTTTTGTTGCATTCCGATAAGGAGTTGGTTGGTATCCCTTCTTCCGCTGGTTTATTCCATCTTGCTTCTTATCCTTCCACGTCTTGGGAAACTCTACCCGTTGTTTATACTGGTCATAGCACATTCGTGTTTTCCTGAATACCTCACTCAAGGATTTGGGGTTGTCAAATTCAATTCTGTCCCTGTAGGATTGTGGTAAACAACTTAAGAATTGTTTGATTTTTACCTTATCCTCCCGGATGTATGGTACAAACATTAGTAATTCTAGAAATTTATTTATAAGGTCCTCCATCATCATTTGTCTAAGTCGTAGCTCATAAAATTATTTCATATTCCTTTCATAATAGCTTTCAAAAAGGTATTTTTTCTTGAAATACTTCCTGAAGTCGAACCATTCCAACTGTTTCTCCTTTAGGCCCTTGGCCAATTTTAGGTCTTGCCACCAAATGCTGACCTTCCCCTTCAGATTGTATATGGCCATTATGACCTTCATGTTATTGGAATAGTTGTAGATTTGAAATCATTTTTTGATGTCCAACAACCATGCCTCGGCTTCTTCTCCTGTCTTGGATTCTCCATCAAAAGTAGCTAGTTTAATCTTTTTTAAATTCTCCTTCAAGGTGGTCTGTCTGTTTTATTTTTTTGTCTGGTATGGTTTTGTCTTCAACTAAAGGTGTCCCTTCAGACTAACTATCTCATTTTTATGTTTTCGCACCAGAGTTCTTGGAGGCCCTCTTGCTGACCTCTTCCTCATGGTTATCATCTTTTGGACTTTTCTTGGTTACTATACTACGTAGAAGGACTTCATTTATCTCTTGTTGTTCTTGTTGTGCCTTCTTCAATTTTTCATTGTCGGCCTTGAAAACCTATAGTTCAACAATAAGTTTTCTCATTGTTTCCAACACTTTTGTGGGTGAAATTCCATCACAGTTCTATCTCGGATCTCTAGGAGGTCCTTGCTGCAGATTCTCTTCCATCCTGATTTCTGCACCTTCTTGAGATGCCATTATTCAACACAAAACAGAAAAGATTTATGTCTGTAATCCACAAGATTTATTAGTTTTCTTTTTCTTTTTTTTTCTTTTTAATAGATCAGAATATGTACTAAGCAATTAATGTGGCCATGTTCAGGCACAATGTTGTAACTTTTTCTCTGATACCATATGTAATGTACCTCAAATTTAATATAAAAAAAAATTCTATGACATAATTCAACTTCGTTTAAGCCTAGAATTTAAGAGAAGGTAAGATTCAATCCGATCCATAAATACATCATTACACCAGTGTAGTTTACTTCGAACAGAAAATTGTCAAAGTAATCAGTTCTGCACATTTCATTATTCTTGTGATTGCAAGTCTGGATCTTCATGACTGCTAGAACAGTAGTTAACTTGATTGTTTTCTATGTGCACGTGTAAAGGCAATATTATCATTTTTACTATAGGAAATTCTCTTTAAATCTCTATTAACCTCTGTACTTATTTCCACCTACAAGTAAGTATATACCCATATCCTTCTCCGTATAATAATTTAGGTACTTGTCATGCCCCATACACAATGACCTGTAATATGAACTGTTATTATTATACATATATCCCGAGTGAAGATCCTCCAACGTTCTCTACCAGTCCATACATTACAGTATTTGAGTTGTTCTTATAAAAATAATTCATATTATGTTCCTACATCTTTGTGAATAAATAGAGGTCAATCGGGTTTCGGTGATCACAAATGTCAAACAAAACGAAGGACCTCTCTATTTGTTGGAATCTGAAATATGGAAAGACTGTGGGCCAGGACTTCGAGATTTCGGAGTTCAGGATTTTGCGAGTACAAGTGCCCAAAAACACACCACAACTTCCAAAAATGTAAAAAAGGAAACATGGGACTCGCATTTCGAGGTTTCAGGGTTCGAAACTTCGTGAGTTCTCGTGTCCAAATGTCAACATAAACAAACTTCCGAAAATGCGAAAAAGAAATAGTGGGTCCCGCATTTCAGGATTTCGGGGTTCGAAACTTCACAAGTTTCGGTGTCCAAACATCAACATGAACAAACTTTCGAAATGCAAAAGAAAAAAAAGGTGAGACCCGTATTTCAAGATTTCAGGGTTCAAAACTTCGCGAGTTCCATAGCCAAACATCCAATGCACAACAATTCTTGAATTGCAAAAAAGAAAGGAACTAACATTTCGGGATTTCGAGATTCAGGGTTTCAGATGCCAAACAACAACACACAACAACTCCCAAATTCCGAAAGGTGAAAGGGTGTGCGATCAACACTTTGAGATTTCGAGATTTGGGGTTTCATGGTTTCAAATGCCAAACAACAACACACAACAACTCCCAAATTCAGAAAGGTGAAAGGGTGTGGGACCAACACTTTGGGATTTCGGGATTCGGGATTTCAGGGTTTGGAAAAGAAAGGGAACTTCGTATAAATGTAACCAACAAGTCTTGAATGCCGAAAATTACATTATTTTCATAATTCTAAGATGTTTGCCTTGTACTGGTATTCTTACTTTCATTCTGTGAAACAGTAGGTGTTGAAGGATTCAATATCTGTTTACTTATCAGAAATCCAAAAATCTAACATCTGAGTTTTGCACGCATATAATCTATAAAAGGGGTACAATAGGGTAACAGGTTTTGTAAAAGGTAACTACTATTATGTTCACTTAGAGCCCCTTTAAACAATTCATTAAACGTCAACAGTACTAGATCTGTGCATCTATGTAAATACAAGAATAAGAATATCATTCCATCAGAGATTGGAAATTATAATTGATGATCTGAGGGATCTGAGTTTGGTTTCTGGGGGTTCCCATAATTCCTTAACTTTCTGAATTGTGTACATCTAGTATTTTGACTTCAGATTAAACCTAACCCGTAGATGGACCAGCCTTATTAAACTCAACTTCTATAAAAATAAATTTGCCTAGCACTTCCAAATTTCACGAGGGACCACTCCAGAATTTAGACTGTGATTGTACATTTAATACCATGATAAATGTCATCCATTGAAAGAATTATTTCAAATTTAGAAACAATTAGATGCATAATATAAGTTACACACAAAACATTCAAGAATAGAGAGGGAAAGGTTTACATTAACACAATTAGATATAATCACACAATAGATACCTGCCATCAATCAAAACATAACAATTCAAAATAGAGAGGGGTAGATCAACATATATGAATCCAATTTGCGGGAACAACCACATTCCTCCCAATCGTAGAACAGGGCAGCCAAATTCACTTGCGTGATTCACCCCCTAGCCTGACCATGAATCCATGAGGGAGAACTTGGAAACTCCTCCTCAACAATGTCCTTCAATTCCAACAGATATCCTCTTGCCTCACACTTACTCAACAGTTCTCATAACAACATAAAAATTCTGTTTCAGTAGGCTCCTCTTGCCTCACACTCAATTTTTAGTGTTCATAACACCAAGAGAGCTCAAAAATCTTTTCCCATCATACTTGGTAGCGTCCTGCCTCCTCACATATGCTATTTATCAATTTTGCCGAGGTCTTTTTCCCTCCTTTGGAGATTTTCACAGCTTTATTAAATCCTTTATTCTCAGGGGCTTCCAATGGCCAAATATATTATTTTCCACTTCTAATAATCAGCCCAGAGGCAGTTCCAACTTGTTCCCCACTCATGGAGTCATGGTCAGCTGGTTTTTTAACATGGTTGTTCCATTTGTCCTCTTGCATTTAATATAAATATTATGTTGTGATACAAGTGTCATAGTCAAATAGTTAGTTGATTCCAAACAAATCTCTACCCAACAGTCACAATAATTAAATACAATTATTAAATTCGAAATTCATAATTGCCATAAATGGCAAAAAAAATCCAGATTCGAATTTGCCAAAAATGGAAATAAATTTCCAGCACAAAAAAATAAAAATATTTTATTTTTAGGGGATGTCACATTAACTGCACTGCTAACTTAACAATTTATAAAATTTAACGTAGTGGTGAAAACATTTTAAACAAATGCATCGATATTGTTTACATAACCGCACCAAGAAATATATTTCCCGACTTAGCATAATAGAGTGTCTCATTAGACACCTCGTTCTTGGTGCTCTATCCTTTACAATTCACCACATAAAAAAACATCAGTGATCCACTATCACAGTGGAGGTGGTGAGTTAATAGTAACACATCGCACCACTTCAACCGCGATAATGAAATTTAACCTAGCAGTGCCCATCAATATAAAAAATGCATCTGTTCTATAAAGACAATGAAACCAAGATGAATTTTTAATAATCAATCAGAGTGGCGTGAATTATTAGACTCACCACTACAACCCATGGTGGTGCAACAATAATCATGACACACTGGAGTGTAAACGCTAAACGTATCCACCACGACATGTCTTGAAAAATAAACATTGTGGTTCATCTTTTGTAAGGCCATGTTCGATGTGCATTAGTAATACAATGAACCACTAAACATCATGCTAGTGATCTGGTAAAAACGATGCATCAGTTCTTTCAGTTTAACAAAGGGCATCGAAAATTGTGCACGCCATAGTTTTTGTGTTGTGGTGCATCTTTGTGAACAAAATGAACCCATACAATTAAAAGCACGTAGTTGATGTGGAGCATCTTATGGGATGCATAGGTCAAATGCTTAGTGGTGCAACAAGAAAAGTGGCACCAATGTGTATTAGTAACGACACCTCCCAATGATGTTGTTTATTTGATAGAGTGCACCATTGGCAAGGCATGTGTTTTTTCTTTGACACATCGATTACTTTTTAATATTTTTTTACAAACAAAATTTAATTTTAGATTTTTTTAAATACATGTCATTTATATATGTATTTGTTTTATAATTTAATTTTTTTATATGTGTGTGTGTGTGTGTGCACGCACACATGTAACAATATTTGTATATGAATCAGAGATGACGACGATGAGAGGAGGAAGAGTAGTAGTAACAACAGGTCAAGACACACACATTTGTGCATGAGTGGTGTTATGAGGAAAATCACTCTATGGCATGGGGTAAACCAAAACAGATAGAATGACACACATAAATAATCTCTAATCCCAAGTATGCTATATGAAACAAATGCTAAGAGGAAAATATCAAGATCCTACCTTGTCCGAACATTTGATGAAGACCACCGTTGAGCACACAACTCAAATATTTATACATGAAACTTGTCCTCAACAAACAAGATACACAAGCATATGGTGATAATATATAATGTTAGCATATAAAATAGCATAATCCATTAATATTCATGACAATTATGCCCATGGAATAATAATTCAAATATTTGCAAGATATCAATTGGATGAGAAAAGAGTATTTTTATTAAAAATGATCGACATAAGTGTATAAATGACAAACTTCTATAACAAATCACATCAATATCGAGAAACTAAGTCCCTCCAACTAGGCCTCCACCACTTCAATCCTCCATCAAATGCAAGCTCACATAAAGGAGACAATGAGGTTCTCCACCAAAGAAGGAAGAGATTGGGGGATGAACAATGTGTTCAGACTTTAAAGGATAAAGGGATGTAGACTCAATGTGAAGTGAAATTTCTTCAGAGTATCTTTTCTCTCAAAAGTTAAATTCTCTTCTTTCCATGACTTGGATATGGATCAATTTATAGCCTTCAAATGGAACTGAAGGGAAAATTCAGAACATTTCCAGTATATGGAAGGTCAAGGATCATGGATCTCGTGACGTGACATGGAAACCTAACAAAATTTTTAATTTTGAGCACCAAACTTGATGTACGCAGGATGTAGTGGTGCAAACTGCATATACACATATTGTCTAATTGGTAGGGCACATATATATGGAAAAATATGACTTTTTAGCTCTAGAAGGAACAACAAGGGACTTCAAGTCTTCATAGGGAAATGGAAAGGCCCTCTAAGAAAGTTGCATGGGGTGAGTAAAAACTTGATATAACAGACTCCCCCTAATGTGTGAGGTCAGAGTAGTATCTGCGATGGCTGAAATACATTATAATTCCCAGAAGTGGAGTAATGGAGACTCAGCTGGAAGTTCTAGTTGCTCATGAGAATATTACAATTCATAATAACTTTGTACACATGGATTCCAATTTTAATTACACAACAGATCCATGCGGAAATATACCAAAAAGTTTTTCATGCCCATGAATAGGAAATATAAAGTAGACATATGCCATAGGTTGTCATAGGCATGAACACGGCCTAGTGGAAACCAGTCTCAAAATCAATCTGAAAATATCTGTATACAATGGAGTATAATCTGATCTCCCATTATCACTGAATTCATAGAGGTACTGGTCCAATGAAAGACAACAACAACTCAGGAAAACTACTACTATGAATTGAATATCTTCTACACGATCCACCAAAGGTTCAAGTCTACATCATGTGAATAAAGGACTTGAAGTCGAACACAATGAGACTTTGTTTTATTACTGGTCATTAATGTATACTGTTAACAAACGAGAGACAACCTACCTATAATGAAAGTAGGTATCAAGGCACCGAGTACATTCTTACAAGTGTGAATAAAGGTGTTTAGGTCGAACACTTGAATAATTCATCGATCATGAGACATTGATGTATTCCCAACTATCTATGGAGAGAAAACATGCCACTAATGACTGCAAGCCTCTAGATACTCATAGGACTCTAGGCCTCATTTCCATAATAGATGAGTTGAAGTCAATGGAAGGAGGCCCGTTGAAAGGAGGCAATTAAGACATCTCTCATCAGTCAACAGGAGGAACAAAAAAATAGTTTCATGATTTGGAGGAACTCAGATGAAGAGGATGTTCATGAACCAATGACCTTATGAGTCTTTCACATGCATCAGATGCAAGTAGTGCATAAAAAAGACCCTCTGAATAGAAACCAATAAGGAAGACTGTCAACAAAGGCGAGGAAACCACCAATAAGGCTAATGGCATCCAAGTCACTACACGAATCCCAATGTATGAATAGATTTATTGCCTTCGAACATAAGGGAAATTCCCTAGTCAGCGACCAATGAGGAGATGTCGATTGTTGGGTTCAAGGTTACCTACCCATAATGAAAGTAGGACTAGGGTGAATGGTAGGACTACAAATTCATGTGACTTTGAGACACACTAAGGGTATGATCAACATGAAAAGTCAAGAGTTCTGAGAAATGGCCAACACTGGATTATAGATATCCTTTGAAAAAAAGCATGAGACATATGGATAACTTAGGAATCATAGACTTGATAATGAAACCTTATGATGCAGGAGGCATCAATGAAATCTCCATAGGGATTGGAAGAATAACCAGTCAGAGGAGTAAAATCTAAGTAACGAGCTTAACTTCCTAAGGTCATACTAAACCCAAAATTTGGATGACAATGGACTCAAAAGTTTGTGCTATGTTCAAAGGCGACACAACTTCTACCAATATAAGATAATATTATTTTCACGCCCATATTTTTTTGTTTTTTCATAGGAAAATAAATGCTATGATACAAGAGAGGAAACATGTGTCACTATTAAGAAACTATCTCCAAACAGTGGAACATACCTATTCTCAATGCAAGGAAGTGCATGTGGGGCATAGACACTCGGGGTAATGTTTCATGTTAGGGTACAGGGTGTAAAGATATAAAGGATATAAACAAGGCTCTGCTTGGCTAGTGATGCAAATTGTTGAGGTAAGAGGATTATTAAGAGAAAGTGAGAACTAGAAATAGGCTCAATACTTCAATAAAGATAATGAAATACAATTACAACATAAATCCAAAGAATGTCATTTTTCATATATTTAGTCCCCTTAGCCCGAAAAAGTATAAAATAATACCTAGGAGAACTCTTCTAGCTAATGGTGACTAAAGTATTCCTTTTTCGAAATTAGTCTACTTGGTCTGAAAAAGGGTTAAACTTACACCAAATAGGTGTCCTTTCAAAGACATTTAACGAGTTTGAAAGAGACAAGTTCAGTCCACAATATTTTCACTCTTTTAGAGAGTCGGAAAAGAGCTTAACTAAGATTTAGGGGGAGTCCCATAGGTATAGGTCAGAATTCTTGTGACTAAGGATATAGGGTTTGAACTCAAATTCATATTGGAACTATAGGGGACTCCTGGTCTTATGGAATAATTTTTTCATGGGCACCAAATGGAACAAAGGTTCTAACTAGGGCACCCATGTTTGGTAAGCCTATACCACTCAATAATGAGACTTCTAGTTCTAGTAAGAAGGTTTTTTGTCGCTAATAAATGGGTTCGTACCTAAGGAATATGGATCATCATCATAGGATAATGAAGATATGAAAAATGGAGTGACAATCTATCCTATATGTTGGTAAAAGAGTATACATGTCGAAGTCATGAATGGGAGATATGACGCTAGAAACCACAAAAATCCCTGGAAAAAATCACCAAAACCAACTCCTTCCACTACATTGTTAGTCCACTAGGTCAAAAAATTAACATAAACTATGTAAAGTGGATAAAAAATTTCTACTAATAGTAGAAATAATCAATTTTACCATACCATTTGAGTTTTTTACCCACATAGTGCATTTTGGACCATTTTTCCCACGATCTTCAAGTGTTGATTGTGGGAGCTATGATCAATAGAATTGACAATTGTCTAGACCAAGTAAATTCTCTTACTCTCCTCTTCATTTTTAATGGTTTAAAATTCCAATTAAGTCCTCATTTTTTGAGTTTTAGAGGGCACACCTTGTAAAGTAGGGTGTACGTGTGCTATAGTTTATCGGGCCGCATATATGGATACATGTACATAGAAAAAGAAAAGTATGACCGCATATATGTGGCCCTACACACGATTATTAAAATTACAGCCCACGTACAAGTCTGAAAACAAAATTGTTTAATGAATTTAACTCAAAAAATGATTTTCCTTTGGCATGATGGTGCTTGAATGGAGAGAGAGAGAGAGAGAGAGAGAGAGCATGAGGAAGTGGATGCATCGGTGGAAAGAGATGCATGGGCCCAAATGGCTCTAAGAAGATGCAACCTTTACAAATTTCGGGCTCTCAAAGGAATGAGGGCGCAAGTGAGGTTACTCCAAATGCTAGTAAAATTTTGGGATCCAGATACAGAGGCCTTCTATCTCAATGGGAAACCATTGAGGATTGAAGTAGATGACATATATTTCATCACAATATTGTCTCACCGAGATGAGGTAGTGAATCTTAAAGCCCGGGGGGCTGGGGCTGGTATGAACATATAGGACTACATTGGCACCCATTGTGTTGCAAGAATAAATAAAGTAGGGATCCAACTCCCCATCAAGATGATCAAGAACCTGAGTTTAAATATCAACGTCCTCATTCTTACATGGATATCAGGGTTGGCCTCGTTACACTAGGCATCAATACCACTCATTTTTTACACATTGGAGTGTTTACGACCCATGGTTTATGATTGGTGTACCTCACTGCTGGCTAACATGAAGAGCCAACTGACAGATTACAAAAAAGGGAGGAAGAGAAACTTCGGTTTTGCATCCATCTTGTGTATTTCTTTCTTCAAGTGGGTTCTAGGCTTGAGCCCTAAAGTAGAGATCATTCCACACGGATTGTGTGATTTATCCATGTCATGGTGGACTGGCGTGATGAGGTGGTAGGGTGCCAACTCCCTACAACGATGAGTTCTTTTTCTGCTGGCGTCGACAGGTGATAGCCATAGACAACTACCCTTATGATGGGATCAACTATAGAAGAGATCCAGATATGCCTTTTCCACCGGGCTCCACCTATGGTGATATAGGTATAAAAAGTTTTTATATATTTCATTTTTTTGTGTTTTTTCAAAAAGAATAAAAATGAAAATATTTTTGTATGGTATCAAGTATTAAAAAAATGATTTCTTACGCAAATGTGGTTCCGCGACGACCAAATGGATTCCCACGACATCAATGGAGGAATTGGGAAGATGAGAATACGGGAGGAGATGCAAAGAGAGTGCTACAGAATGTGGAGGGGAGCCTGTCTCGATTGATGCATAAGATTCCTATGGTTCAAGTGGAGGATCTTTCAGAGGCTATGCAGTGACAGGTGGTGGGTGTGCCCCGTGCGTGGGTGCAATTATTTTGACATCTCACAAACACCGTAGTGTGCTATCATGATACACATCCAGTGCCATAGGCATAGATTCCATGGTCATTATATATGTCAGTCATATATGTATTTTGAGTGTGTGAGCCCCACTTTTCACTATGATACCATATTTTTTGAAGAGATGAAATATAAAAAACATCGGTCCTCAAATTTACTTATATATGTTACAATGTGTGCATTGATGAGTGTGTTTTCTTTTCTTTAATTATGTGACAAATTCCAATTTAAGACATAATTAATGTATGCATCAGATACATAATTAAAACTTCTAGGTATGTGATTATAAGTAATAAAATCAAAGTATCATTCAAAAATTCGTACCTGTAGGAATTGTCAGGGTAGAGTAGGGTCTCACACATGGTAACTTCCATTTAATTGACATATGAATAACCTATAAATACCAAACACCATGCGAAATGACATCACATAAAATATCTATAATGACGCTATATTGAGCCACATTATTCATTGATGGTTCCATACAAACGCCACCTGAAGAAACCAATCGACCCTTGGGTGAGTAAATGACCCAAGCGATAGAAGCCATATTCCATGTATGATGACTAGCATCATCTGTGAATCCTAAGTAAAATGAAGACTCCATTGACATCTGCGAACCAAGGGAAATCTCAATAAGAAATCTGATGACACAAAGGAAAATATGTATATACAATAAGGTACACTAGTATACAAAGATTCACGCCCAACCTTGAGGGCTCAAGCATAATATATTTTAAGGTAGAGCCCATTTATGGGCTCATATAGCATATTCCCTTCATAATATTCTAACTCATAGGCTCATTTTTCTAAAACACGTCACACGAAATAAGGATCGTGCCAGATGGGGTTGAAATTTCCTACCCCCAATGGTTCTTTGGCTTGGTCATATAGGAGCACCAAGTCACCCTCAACGTACTGTTGAGGACAGAAAAACTTATCATACTGAACCTTAACATGTCATTTATTCGCTTCGATATTCATAGAGGCATCTCAACGCTGCTCATCTAGATGCTCTAGGTGCACGAGAAGTTCTTCAACACCAGATGTGTTAGGTATGAGCTCAATTGCTATCTTGAGGGAAGGGATTTCTCATTTAATCGGGATAATCGACTAAGCACCATGTACTAATTGAAAAGGAGAAAACCAGATGGAAGTCTAAATCAAGGTTTGATATGCCCAAAGTGAAGGGTAAAGCATAAGATTCTAGTCAGATTTACTTTGGTTGACATTTTTTTGCAAAATGGTCTTGAGAGATTTGTATAGAGCCTCTACTTGTCCGTTTTCCTGGGGATAATAATGGGAAGAATGACCGTTCTTAAACCCCAATTTTGATTCTAAGTCCTTGATCATTTCATTCTAAAAGTGACTTCCATGATCAGTGACAATCTCCTTTGGGATTTTGAACTGAGTTATAATTTGGTTGAATGTGAAAAGTGTTGTTGTCTTACCATCGGATTTAATGGTAGGCATGGCCTCTTCCCTTAGTGAATTAATCCATGACCACGATAATATGTGGATGCCCCCCAACCGATGTTGGGTTAAAATCCATAAAATCTACCCCCGACTTGGTGAAGGGACCGACAGTGATGACTGGGCGAAGAGGGTCTTGATGAAAGCACATTTTCTGAGCGAACACCTAAGAAGGGTGACACTTATTGACCACTACAACACAATCTTTAAAAATTGATGGCCAAAAATAACCAACTCACAATATTTTTTGGGCAGCCGCAAGCCGAGATAGATTACCACCACAAGCCCCACTATGACATTCATTGAGAACCGAATCAACTTCCTCGTGATTCAAGCAATGATGCAAAATATTATCTATGCCTCAATGATACAAAGTATCACCAATAATAAAGTAGGTTTTACCTTGATGTCGTATACGTCATCGATCATGTTTCGATAGACGATGAGATAACTTTAAGGTTTGAAGATAGATTAAAATGTCTCCATACCAAGGGTCCAAAAACGATATGAGGAAGATATTTTCATCTGTGAATGAATCATTATGAATAGTGTCCTCATCTAGTCGAGGGAAGTTTGATATCAACTCGGAAAAAATTGGCGATTCCTTAGACTTTGCCGCAGCAAAATCATGATCAAATTCTTGCAAAATAACAATCCACTTATTTCATTTTCCCCCTATGATATACCTAGTAAGGACATATTGAAATGGATTGATATATTTAACTACTGTATTTTTACAAAGCAATATATAATGTCATAATCTTTGAACTGCATGTATGACAGCCAAGGATAGCTCCTCGACGTGAGAGTACTTAATTTTAGGACCGAATAAGTTTCAACTAAGATAGTAGATAATTTTCTCATGGATCTCATCATCCTCCTAAACCAGAACCATACAAATCATCCCTCTGGATGTGGCAATATAAAGAAAATAACTCTATTGTAGTCTAGAGGATTCAACATAAGCGTCGATACCAAGGCTTTCTTAAGAGCATCGAAGGATTCCTTGGCTCGCTCATCCCATGTAAACAAAGTATCCTTCTTCAAAAGATGCATGAAACCATTAGTTAAATTGGCATAGTTCACTATGAACCGACGTAAGAGGTTAGCTTTCCCCTATAAACCTTAAAGTTGTTGAATGTTGCGCGGGGGAGGAAATCAATGTATTGCCTCAACCTATAAGATCCACCATGATCCCATGCTCAGAGACTAAGAATCCTAAAATACGGCTAGACCTAATGCAGAAGATGCATTTGTGAGGGTTCAAATGGATGCGATAATAATGACATCTCTCAAATACTAGTCGAAGGTGAGTGGAATGATCTACTCTCTTACAAGAGTGAGCAGGGAGAACATCAAGTTAAGCTTCGACAATATGTTAGAGATCGTGAAAAGTAAAGGTCATGGCTCGTTGGAAGGTTGGTCCAACGTTTTTATGGTATGCAAAAGTACCCTAAGGAAAAATAAATGTCATCTTGTGTTAATCCTTGGGTTTGATTTGAATTTGATTATATCCTAAAAATCTGTCCATAAAATAAAAAACTTCGCTTCCCGTGCACTCATTGCGAATTTGGTCAATGAAAGGAGTCGGGAAGTTGTCTTTAGGAAAAGCCTTCTTCATGTCTCAAAAATGCATAGATACGTGGATGGTTCCTTATTTCTTATTTATGGGAATGGTGTTGGACACCCATTCAGTCAAAGGAATCATATAAATGAAACCAACATTAAGTAGCTTCTCTACCTTTTCCTTAATAGCAGGGGCCTTCCTAGGATTAACATATCTAAGACGTTGTCTAATAGGTCTAGCATCTAGATAAGTCTTGATATCATGTTTGACAATGATAGGGTCAATCCCTGGAATCTCTTCATACGACCAAGTGAATACGTCACAAAATTCTTTGAAGAGATCAATGTAGATTTGAATTAATAAATAAATTAATAATCAAATTGATGAGAAAATTTCATCCAGCTGGTAAGTCTAAAAAATTAAACACTAAGTTATGTAAGTTATAATAATTGAAGGGGTTCGATTTTAAACTAGGAATTCCATAATTTTATAATGAATGATCCTTACGATCTATAAAGAAAAAGTTGTGTATTAAAATGCATTTTAATTCAATGATATCTATTGAACCATAAAATAATTTATAAATATTTATATACAGTAATGGGTTCTTACAATGACTCTGGAATTTTTATTCTCTTTTCAAGGTTTAAAAACAATATAATATCATCATAATTATGAAACTTGAAATACAAGATTTTGCTTACTTAACTAAAATGTTAACTAATCCATTGGGTTGTAATTAGTTTAATAACTAGTTGTAATTAGTTAAATAACTATAATTTTCTCATAAATGTTACAACACCTATATATGTACGTTGTTCATAACGATTTTAATAATAACAATTTTTATTGTGGAGTTTTTCTTTCACTGGCCTGTTACAATGGTATCAGATCATGTCAATTTGTTATCCATCATTCACTGGTTCAGAGAGAAGTCAGAGAGATTATGTCTATTTTTTGGAGGCGCAGAGATCCCTCTCTATAATGATCACTGGAAAAGAACGGATTAAAGTATTTATCGGATGCCTGAAATATGTAGGTGTCTTGATAAGACCTCATTTCTATGAAATTCACAAGCAGATTTGGGTGGCATAATAAAGAGACTCTCCGACAGCCAAGGTCGAAGGTGTTCCTATTAGATTGTGACGAGATATGAAAAAATAAACATGGGGAGTTCATATTTGTGATCTTTATTTAATTAATTGCAAGTGGAATTTAATTTACACACAGATTGTAAAGTACCTCCTACCTATTTTGATTATTATAAAAAAAAAAATTGGATTTACATTGTTCTTACATAGTGATTTACAATGCATTCTTTAATATTATTATAGGAGTAGTGCTTTTCGGAAAAGAGAACTACCAAGAGTGGTTTCATAAAATAAAGAACACTCTTATTTTTAATGATTTATGTGAGGATGTTTGTGAAGGAAAGGATGACAATGAACCAGAGAAACCTAGAGAAACCTATAGATGACCAAAAATTGCAATTTGGAAGAGTAAAGATAAAAAGGCATATTCTTTAATTTCTTCTACTATAACTGAAGAGGTAAGTCGACATATTCTTTCGAGCACCACAACATTTACAGCATTAAAGAAATTAAAAGATCTTTGTGACTCTCATTGAGAGGTGAAAATTATACAATTGTTGATGAAGTTATTTAATCTTTAATTGAAAGATAATGATCCCATGAAGTTAGCTTCAGAAATTAAATCCCTTTTTCATGATATTGAATCTAGTGATCTGCAACTCACTGCATTTATTAAATCCCTATATCCTACTTATTCACACTACTTATAGTCTCACTGCAACTCACTGCAACTCACTGCATTTATTAAATCCATGACTTTTGATGTACTTGTAGACAAAATTGTTGAAAGAGAGAAAGCCTTTGGAAAGAAGAAATCTCTTTCCAATTCCATTTTTGAGACTTTATGTCTTGCACAGAAAGATCTGAAGCCTAGATGAGAGTATACTAGACATAACCATAGTAGCAGAGATCATGGTAAAATGTCATTTAGAGGTAGGGGGGGGCATCTTTATCAAGGTGACAAACAACAAGATGACTGACAACAAAAACATTTCCAGAATGATAACCAACTTGTTAATTGATATAGGTGTGGTAAACTGGGGCATACTACCTCTCATTGTCGCACTCCTTGGGAAACCATTTGTGAGAAGAAAGATCAACAACCTCCAGACAAAGGAAAATCACTTGAATCTGCCCATTGTATTGTTGCGCATTGTAATCTTTGTATCAATGGAGTTTTTAACACTTATTTTTCTTCTTGGGAAGACACTTGGATTTTACATAGTGGAGCCACTTGTCATATGACCTTCATAAGACATTTTTTTGAGACATTTAGTAATCACATTGACAAAATAGTTTATTTTTCTAATAATTCATAGTTAAATCCTTTGGGAATTAGATCTATTCGACTTAGATTACCAGGACTTGTTGATTATATTCTACATGATGTTCTTTATACTCCTCAATTAAAAATAAATCATATGTCTCTCATTCTATACATATGTTTGATGGCATAATTGAAATAAGAAGAGAATATGATCATGTGATTGTTACAACTCGTGTTGAAGAAGAAAAACTTTTAAAATCAAAGGGACATCATCTTTTCCATCCAATTCTACTCTTTTGTCTCAACATAGTGATATTTTGTCTTCCATCTTGTTGTGGCATGCTCATTTTGTTCATATTAATTATGATAGTATCAAGATTATGAAACAAAAGGGTATTCAGGGGCTTCCTACTATTCCAAGAAAACTTTCTCCATGTAATGCTTGTATTTCAGGAAAACATTGTCAACAGCCTTTTTATGGCTCTACTTCTAGAGCTTCCAGGAATTTATCACTTATACATTTTGATCTATGTCGGCCCATGTTTGGTCCATCTGCTAATGGTAATAAATATCTTTTGACTTTTATTGATGACTACACCATGATGTGTTGGGTTTATTTGTTGAAAGAGAAATCTAAGGATTTTGCAACTTTTAATAATTTTCATTTATGGATTACAAATGAAACTCAACTTAATATTGGTACTCTACGATGAGAGAATGGTGGCGAATACATATATAATGAATTTGAAAAGTAATTGCAAGATAATGGTATTAAACATTAGACCATTGTCCCTTATACTTTGCAACAAAATGGTGTGGTAGAACACATGAACAAAACTTTTCCTAATATGGTTAGTTCATTGATGTTTTTTCAAAATGTCAAGTTGATATTTTGGGTAGAAGTAGTACTTTGTGTTGTCTATATTCACAATCAACGTCCTTCTATTTCCACCAATAATAAGTCTTCTTATGAAATGTGGTATAATCGCCTTCCTGTTGTTCAACATTTTAGATATTTTGGCTCTACATGTTATGCCTTAATTCCTAAACAACAATGCAACAAATTGGGAAACATAAGTCATAAATGTCTTTTATTGGGGTATTCTAGTACCTCGAGATCTTATAAGTTGTATGATGAGGAAAACAAGAAATCTGTTGTTTCAAGAGATGTTGTTTTTCTTGAATTCGATAAATATGCTTCTACTATTGATAGACAACTCGATAATTTGGATAGATTCTCATCCAATAAGTTCTATTATGAATGGGATAATGATCTTCCACATCCTCAAGGGGGTATTCATATTCTAGATCTATCTGTGGATTTTCCTTCAATTAATTTTCCTTTTGTAACAACACCAGAGAATGAGGAAAAATTAGTTGATAATAATGATTGTGATGAAGGAAAATTGGTTGATAATAATGTTTTTGATGAAGAAAAAATGGATGATAATAATTTTTCTGTAGAAGAAAAATTGGATGATAATAATACAAAATCAGAAAGTAGTCTTGAAAAACCTATTCTTGAATAACATATTCTTCAAAATGAGCCATCACCACAACAATCACTACATAGACCAACACGATCCAAGATAGTTCCAAGAAGGTATGATGAATTTGAATTAATTTTTTCTCCTATTCTTAATGAACGTGTGACCTTTGAAGAAATTGCTAGTTGTAATGAATGGAAATATGCAATGAAAAAAGTGTATGATTATGTTATTAAAAATGACGCTTGGAGCTTGGTGGATCCTCCTATTGGCATTAAACCAATTGGATATAAGTGGGTTTATAAAATTAAATATAAGGATGATGTTTGACTTGATAAGGACAAAGCAAGACGTGTAGCAAAGGAGTATGCTCAGAATGAAGGTGTTGATTACACAGAAGCATTCACTACTACTACAAAATGGGGAACTATTAGAACTTTATTTTCTCTTGCAGCTCAAAAATGATGGAAAATACATCACATGGGTGTTAAAACTACTTTCTTGAATGGAGATTTAAAAGAAGATGTATGTATGTTACAACCAGAGGGTCTTTCTGTTAAAGGAAAAGAGTAAAAGGTATGTAAATTGGTGAAATATTTGTATGGTTTGAAACAAGCACCTCGAGCATGGTATGAAAATTTAACTAAACATCTTTTCAAGTTGAATTATAAGCATTTCAATCTAGATGACGCAAATCTATTTGTTAAGAAAGTTGGAAGATCAATTGTATATGTAGTTGTTTATGTAGATGATTTGTTTATCATAGGAGATAATGATGATTATCTAGCCTCTATTAAAAGGGAGTTGCAAAAGGTTTTTGATATGATATATTTTGGATTACTACTATTTTATTTAGGAATTGAAGTTGATAAAAAACCGAAGAATATTTTGATTTCTTAGAAAAAGTATATTGGAGAGCTATTGAGCAAATTTGGAATGCAGGATTGTAATTTTGTTTCTACTCCAATGGAGCAAAATTTAAAGCTTACTTCACATGAAGGTAGCCCATTTGAAGATCCAACAAATTACAGACAACTTGTTGGAAGCTTGATTTATCTTACTACTACTCGTCCTGACATAACTTTTGATGTAGGAATACTTTCGAGGTTTATGTATCAACCCTATGAAGGTCATTAGATCGTAGAAAAATGAGTGTTCAAATATTTAAAAGACACTCAATCATATGGCAGAAAATATTCTAAAGTTTCATACTTCCATCTCACTGGTTATTCATATTAATATTTTGACAAAGATAAAGGGCATGGAGTGTCTACTTCGGGTTATCTTGGATTAACAACTATCACCTAGAGATCACGAAAGCAATATGTTCATGTTGATTCCACAACTGAAGCCAAATATGTTGCAGCAACTCAAGCCACAAAAGAAATAATTTGGCTTTAGAAAATACTTGAAGACTTGCAGGAGAAATAAGTGACTTCAACACCTCTCTTTGTTGACAACACTTCTACAATTCAATTGGCCAAGTATCCAAAATTCCATCATTGAACCAAACATATCAACACCAAATATCACTTGATTTGACAACATGTTGAGGCTAAAACCATTCATCCGACACATTGTTCTACTTCAAAGAAAATCGTAGATATCATTACTAAAGCATTGAGCCATGAAAATTTTGAAAAATTCAGAATGCAGCTTGGCATGTGAGATGTCCCTTCAGATTAAGGGGGAATGTTAACTAATCCATCGGGTTATAATTAGTTAAATAACTGTAACCATCTCGTAAATGTTACAAGACCTATATGTGTACATTGTTCATAATGATTCTAAGAATAAAATTTTTTATTGTGGAGTTATTCTTTCACGGGCATGTTACATAAAGAATTGAATATCAATCCTTTTGTGAGATAAGGCACATAAAAAAAATATCAAAACCATGAAGAACTTGTATGAATTGAATATCAATCCTTGCGAGATAAGGCACATGAAAAAAATATCAAAACCATGAAGAACTTGTACTAAGTATATACTGAGTAAAATATTTCATTTGGAACCTAGGTTTCAACATAAAGAATAATTTAGGAAGATGCCATTATTGAGAAGGTCGGTTTGACAAAAATGAATTTGATAACAGGTATAATGAATGGTTTGGATGGTGGTCTATCTGCGATAGATAGGCCTGAAGACGGTAAGACCCATATTAATCATGTATTGGAAAGATGATACAAAGGATGATACACTTGTTAGCGCGTCCCAACTTGGAACCCGCAATGGTTTTGCAAAATGACAACTGTGAAAGTTCGTTAGAAAAAATAACACTACAATTAAGTAGGAGTTACAAGCTTTGCGGTTCTAAGCCATTAGGGTTTTTCTTGAAAGGTAAACCAAGATGTACAAAAGATTCCAAGTCTACAATGTGAAGTGATAACAAATTTGAACAGGTAGAGAAAACTCTAAGTTAAGGAATAGAGAAGATATGAGCCCGCAAAATGGACAAGGACAAATAAGAGAGACAAGAATGGTGTGTTGTAAGTTGGTATCAATAATTAATAATTAATATGTAAATGCTACAAATATTACAAAATAAATTAAAATTAATAATATATTTACTATACGGGGGAGCCAATTAATGTTGGAGAATAAACCAATTTAGCCAATTTGGTGGGGGTGGGAAATAGAGAAACATATTATGTTTTCTCTATTATTTCCCCATAGATAAACATAATATCTTTCTCTATTATTGCCCCCACCCCCATCCTCATATGGAGGAATAATAGAGAAACATAATATGTTTTCTCGATTATTCCCCCATATGAGGGTGACGGTGAGAGTGGGGCTGGGGAGAATAATGGACAAAACATATTAGGGTGGAAGAGGGGGAATAATAGATCAAACATATTATGTTTTCTATATTATTCCCCCCACATGAGAGCGGGGATGGGGGGAATAATAGAGAAAACATATTAGTTTGTTTTTTCTATTATTCCCCCCATATGAGAGTGGGGGAAATAATAGAGAAAACATATTAATATGTTTTCTCTATTATCCCCCTAACCACCACCCCCACCCTCACCCATATGTTTTCTCTATTATTTCTCCGACTTCCACCCTCACCCTCATATGGGGGAAATAATAGACAAAACATAATATGTTTCTCTATTATTCCCCCCACTCCCACCCTCATATGAGAATTATGTTTTCTCTATCATTCCCTCACTTCCACCCTCACCCGCACTCTCATATGATTAATAGAGAAAACATAAAATGTTTTCTCTATTATTCTCCCCACCCTCACTCTCATAATATGTTTTCACTATTATTCCTCCCACACCCATCCTCATATGAGGGTGTGTTTTCTCTATTATTCACCCTACCCTACCATCATAATATGGTTTCACTATTATTCCCCCACCCCCACCATGTGGATAAAAAATGTGTCCCTCTTGATGTGTAACAAGAAGTTAGTTTTTTTTATAAATCATTTAATTAGAGGGTAAAACATATTAAAAAAAATTCCCTTTTTACTTCAATTGAAAAATTTTTACTTCAATTGAAAAATTATGAGATGATTTTTTCACAATTGA
>ML782491.1:678593-702376 GCA_009831015.1 Picea engelmannii | reverse complement strand
AGGGGAGTCGTTTTTAAGAATTTTATCAGGCGTTAAGGTCTAGGGTCATCTAGGTTGTCTCATCATCATCATCAATGCGACGTGCCCTTCAGGACGCACTACGTGCTCCAAGGGTGCCACTCGCCTTGTTTTCTTCGGTTGCGAGACGTGCCCTTCAGGATGCACCACGTGCTCCAAGGGTGTCACTCGCTGATTTTCATTTCTTTGCTCGATGTGCCCTTCAGGATGCATCACGTTCTCTAAGGGTGCCACTCGCTGGCTAGACGGATTGGTATACTCTATAACCCCTGGAGACAACACTCCGCCAGGTGAACTTGTGGGAGACTAAGGGCTCTAAGGAATAAGGCCTCTGCCTTATTGCGTGCCCCTTAGAATCATCATGAGCGACTGTCGTAGTCTGCCCTCATGGCATCGTGGATCCTCTTGAACTAGGTAATCGTTAACCTATTGTTCGAGGCACGGCGGGAGTGCTAGTAGGCTGTGGCAGGGATGTTGTCCACACCTCTCCCTCAATCTCTCTTGAACTAGTGTGTGGCCCCTTTACTCCATATGTGAGTCTGGTCGGCAAGCTATTGTCAGCCTGCATCATCAACCACCATGTCAGATCATGTCAACCACATATCATAAAATCAATAGCATGTCATCAAAACAAAACAATATCACCGTAAATGAAACGACCCAAATAGCCCACTCCCTGACTCAATCCGGAGTCCAAGGGAGTTCCACCGATGCCTCTGCATCCTCAAGGTCTGGAACCCTGCACACTCAATGAAACTGAGTCAGCAACCCCTGTCTACATCAACGTAGTAAAAAAAAAAAAAAACATCTTGTCATAGAACTTAACGCATCATAATGAAGGAAAAAAATTTATCATCATAAAATCCAGATCACTTGTGAGCAAGTGTCCTCAAAAATAAGTTTGGTAAGTGCGCCAGAGCGGGATGTTACATACACCCCCTCTTGGTCTAAACTTCATCCCAAAGTTTCTCAGTATAAATGTCGAAATAAATGTACCATAATATCATAATACCACAGTATCATAAGTCTATCTATCAAACAAAAATGGAAACTGTTGGCGCATATCATATGCGTCCTCCCAGGTCGTCGAGTGCGGACTATAACTATCCCACTGGACCTTGACCTGATCTACCATTCGACGTCATAACTGTCGAACGCGCTGATCTAAAATGCAGACTGGCTCAGCCGTGAGCACTCCCTCATCTAATACCTGCAAGGAACTCATGTCAATCACGTGTGTAGGATCACTAACATAATGTCTCAAAACAAATACATGAAAAACATTGTGCATACGCCTCAAAGAATCAGGCAAGGCTAGTCGATAGGCCACGGGCCCCTTTCTCTCCACAATCTCGAAAGGTCCCACGAACCTAGGAGAGAGTTTAGCTCTCTTTCCAAACTTGATCGATCTCTTATGCAATTTAACCCGCAAGAAGACTCAATCGCTGACCTCGTAACTATGGTCGACACGGTGCGCATTGGCATAACTCTTATGTCGATCCTGCGCTTCTTTTATCCTTTGTCTTATGGTTTGCATCTGCTCTTCCATTTCCTGGATCGCTTCTGGTCCCACCAGGACCCTATCCTTAAGACGATCCCAAATCAAGGGCGTCTGACACGATCGCCCATAAAGAAACTCAAAATGTGCCATCTTAATGGTGCTCTGGTAACTGTTGTTGTAAGCTAACTCTACGAGAGGCAAGAATTCCTCCCAACGCCTTTGTTGGTCCATCACGTACATGCGCAACATGTCTTCCAGGGTTTGGTTCATACGTTCTGTCTGTCCGTCAGTCTCTGGGTCATACGCAGTACTAAAGTTTAGTTGAGTTCCTAAGGCCTCTTGGAAACTCGTCCAAGATAGTCCAGTAAACACCGATCCTCGATCGGATATAATCTTCTTAGGCACGCCATGCAGCCTCACAATCTCACTGATGAAAACCCTCGCTATGTCAGGTGCCTGATACGTCGTACGCACCGGAATAAAGTGAGCACTCTTTGTCAGAGTGTCTACTACTACAAAAATCGAGTCGTGTCTCCTTGCCGTCAGTGGCAATCCAACAATAAAATCCATCGAAATGACTTCCCATTTCGATTCCGGAATGGCATGGGGTTGTACTAATCCTGTCGGGTTTCTATGTTCAGCCTTTACCTGCTGACACTCGAGACATCTCGCCACAAATTTGACTATGTCGGCCTTCATTCCTTTCCAGAAGAACAAGGGCTTAAGGTCTGCCCTCATCTTCATGACTCCTGGGTGAGCCATGTAAACTACTCTATGAGCCTCACTCAGGATCAACATCCTCAACTCGTCGTTTGGCGGTACGTAAATCCGACCTATAAATCTCAATAACCCATCGATGTTAAAGGTAAATCCCTCATATCGTGGTACCATCATAGTGTTTTGTCCGATAAAATCTTCAACTTCTTTGTACCAGTCATCGTCACGCTGTAAAGCGAGAATCTTCTCACGTAGATTCGTCTGAAGAGGCAACACCAAAAAGATGCGTGGCCTTCGACTCAAAGCATCTGCCACTCGGTTCACGGTTCCCTTTATGTAAGAAATCTCGAAGTCATACTCGCTAAGCAGTTCCGACCAACGTCGTTGTCGCGCGTTCAGGTCGCTTTGCGTAAAAATGTGTTGTAATCCACAATGATCAGTCCTTAATTCAAATTTTCGTCCAACCAGGTAGTTTCTCCATACCTTTAAGCCATATACGATGGCTAATAACTCCAAATCATGCATCGCATAGTTTTCCTCATGTCTTATTAGCTTCCTCGAAATGTAAGCAATCACTCGTCCGTCCCGCATCAAGACTCTGCCTAAACCTTCCTTGGATGCATCCGTGCATACCAAGAAGTCGGCGTCCATGTCAAGGACCTTTAGTATCGGCGTTGTTGTCAACAACTCTTTAAGCCTCCTAAACACTTTCGCGCATTTCTCTATCCAAACAAACTTTTTGTTTTTCTTCTGCAATTCCGTGATCGGATTTGCTATCCTTGAAAATCCTTCGACAAACCGTCGATAGTATCCTGCTAAACCCATAAAACTACACACTTCTGTGACATTCGTCGGTGCAGGCCAATCCATAATAGCCTCAACCTTGGCTGGATCCACGGCGATACCTTCGTCGGAGATGACATGCCCTAAGTAGTGAATCCTGGATTGATAAAAAGAGCATTTGGACAGCTTCCCAAATAATTTGTGTTCTCGTAAACATTGTAGTACCAAGCGCAAGTGCTCGTCATGATCCTTCGTCATCCGAGAGTAAATCAGAATATCGTCAATGAACACTTGGATGAACTTTTCCAAGTACTCGCGGAACACCCCGTTCATCAAGCTCATAAATACCCCTGGGGCGTTTGTCCGTCCAAACGGTAAAACAGTAAATTCGTAATTTCCAAATCTTGTCTTAAAGGCGGTCTTAGGGACGTCATCCTCCTTGATCCGTAACTGGTGATACCCTGATCGCAAATTGATCTTAGAGAACACCGTCGCACCCTTCATCTGATCAAATAGATCGTCAATTCTTGGTAAGGGGTATTGATTCTTGATCGTAGCCTTGTTCAGTTAACGATAGTCAATGCAAAGCCTCCACGATCCGTCCTTCTTCCGAATGAAAATAACTGGTGCACCCCACGGTGACACACTAGGACATATCAATCCCAGGTCCAACAACTCTATCAGTTGCATTTTTAACTCTTGCAACTCCGGGGTCGACATCCAATAAGGCGTTCTCGCTATCGGTTCAGTCCCCGGTTTCAGGTCTATAGTAAACTCCAATTCTCTTTCTGGCGGCATCCTAGGCAACTCCTTCGGAAATACGTCCGCAAACTCCTTCACCACCGGAAGGTGTTCTAGACCTTCTGCTACTCCCTTTTTGTTTAGCACAAGGATCGCATAAATCTTGCACCCCTTGTGCATACTCTTTCGTAACTGTAAGGAAGAGACGAACCTCAGAGATACTCCCTGGTTCCGTCCTACTATCACCCGTCTCTGTCCTTCATCATCGACTAAGATTAACCGTTTCATCTTACAGTTGAGTATCGCCTCATGCGATTCCAACCAATCCATGCCGATCACGACGTCATAAGATCCTAAGGTCGTGACATACAGGTTGACCCTCGTGACAAACTCTCCCAGGTTAAGGGCACAACCCGTAACCTTTCCTTCAACTTTCTGTTTTTCTCCCAAAGCCATCTCCACGAAGCTAAACTCATCCTGTTCGACTGCATTTACCTTAATCCTTTTTAGAGCTGCACCAAAAATGAAACTCTCAGTAGCACCTGGGTCTATCAAAATACTAAGGGTCTGGTCAGCGATAGTACCTGTCGTCTCGAGCACTGTCGACTGGTGCTCTGCCTGGCGGTTATTCACCGCTGCGTGAATCCAATGGGCCTTGCCCATATCTCCCACTGTAGTAGGTCCGGCTGATCCGGACGCCCTGGTCCTCTCCACAGGACAGTCACGCTGGTATTGTGGCTCCCCACACGTCCAACACCCCTTCTTCAGCCCAGTAGTCCTGGTACCCGAAGTAGAAGATGACGGCCCACTCGCCTGGAACCCTGGTCTGTTCTGCTGAACAGGCCTAAACTGCTGTTGCTGCGGGCGACACTGCTGCTGCTGCTGTGGTCCTCGGTAAGGTGTCCGCTGCTGAGGTGGCGGTCGTCGAAGCGTAGTGAACGTGGATCCCCTCTGGAAGCCACGATATCCCAGCGTATGTCTCGCCGGTGTCTGATGCTGCGGTGTACCAGCGGAACCCTGCCCTGCTGGTCTCGATGGAGCCTGGTCTGACCCCCGCTGATAAGCTCCTCCTCTACTATGAGGGCCTTTTGGACAGCGTCGTGCAAGGTTTGAGGCATCAGAATCCTAACCTTTGCATGCAGGTTGTCGTTAAGGCCAAACACGAACCTGTTGACCTTGAGCTTCTCAGTGTTCAGATGCGGAGCATACCGGAGCAGCTCCATAAAACATGCCTCGTACTCGGGCACCGTACGACCTCCTTGTCGTAATGTGTTGAACTCATTGAGTTGGCGCTCAATGAATTCCTCTGAGAGATACCTCTCCCGGAACCGTTCCTCGAACAGTTCCCATGACACGTCTTCGACGGCCATGTTCAGTTGCGGTAGGAGTGTCTTCCACCATAGAAGAGCGCTCCCCTTTAGTTGAAAGACCGCCATGTGGACCTTCCTATTGGAGGTATAATCACAAAGTGCAAAGCACATCGCCACATTGTCCAACCATGCCTTGGCGGCTGCGCCGTCCGAGGCACCAAAGAACTCAGGAAATTTCACCTTCTCGAGTTCATGGTGTATGCTACCAGTAACGACCGGTGTGCGCAGCAAAACCTCAGTAGGTGTCGGCGCCCTAGCCTCATCTCTGTCCAATCTGCTGATCAACGCCTCGGACATGCGCTGGAAAGATCTCATCATCCCCACAACATCGACAACTGCGATCTGCTCCTGTCCAAGGACCTGTTCGCCTCCCTGGGGGTTAGACCCCTCAAGCGTGGATGCTGCTGGAGACATCACGTCGTCTCCCCTAGCACCCCGTCGTCTGCCTCCACGGCGTATTCTAACCATGATTACCTGCACATAGACAATAAGCTCAATGAGCAACAGAATAATCAATACTATCATGTCAATGTAAGATGTAGCGAATCCCAAGTCGCGGGTCAAACCCACTCTGATACCATATGTAACGAACTGCCTCGTTACGACAACGACAACCATTCTAGTAACAGGTGCAAATTTTTTTTGTGTTTAAGGTGTGTGCGCACGTGTAGAAGTAACAACACACTTAACTCTACGTCGCCACTCGATGACCAACAAGACGCAACCATGCCAAAAAGTAAAAACTGACCACCCACCCATCCTACCCTGCAAGGTTAGGACCTCCAAGACACATAATCAACGCTCAAGCCCAGGTTCCCATCGATTTTAACCATTTAAGGTCTCAGGGCTGGCGACTGTTCTGAGGAACATGGAGGTGTCTACATCCCGCCTGACACAAGCAGACCAAGCAGCCAACTGAATAAAATCAAGTACGACATAAATAAGAAGTACGATTGCGCCCCTTGCGAAAGGTGCGTGACAAGGACTCTAACAACGAACACTCAAGTTCAACATTATCTAAAGAACAACCACCCCGGTATACTAACTTGGGGTAACTATGCTACGTAGTTCCAGGTTATTGCACCACGTATGTTATTAACGATAAACAAAGGTTAAAATAACTCTGTCATGAAACATTAACCATCTATCATTTATGTCACTCTTCGGACCATGATTTTACAATTTATACCTCTTATATGCTAACACCCGCTAAATTCATAATGACCTTACAAGATAAATTCATTCACTAAGGTCCAATAGTAATGCACAAAAATGACATCATACTTAGGAAATATCAATTGGAAAACAACAACTCACACCATAAATTAAAATGGCAATCTAAATAAAAAGGGTAAAATGTCAAGGGTTAAAAAGAGCAATATTGATTATGACACTACCAATGCTTCAGATATCAATAGTTAAGGATAATAATTAATTAAGAAGGTCACTACATGGTATAATAATTTAAGATTGCTTTACCCCCATAAGGCGCAGCCACTAACTAGTACCAAGGAGTTCCTTCTTGATTTGAAGGTATAACAATTCCTACTTTATTGAATGTTTTAAGAAATTCTTATTATATTGAATACATCATTAAGCAATTGCATAGGGTAAATAAACATCTATTGGGTTACTCACATGAACAAGGCAATCTCAATGCATTTAATTCAGGATAAGGAACGGTGATCTCATAATTATTAAAGCAATCTTCTTCCAACTGTTATAAATGCAATCTGCTTCTATATTTATAACTGCAACTCTGTCCAGCTGGCCTTAACTGTACATAAATAAAAATTCATTCCCTTTTATCCCGAATCAGTTGCCCCAAGGTCGTGGATTTTTCTTTTAGCCGTTAGGCATGTGGGAACGAATAGGATAAAGTTATCATTGGAGTGTAAAATGATTAATAAATTGTTTAAAATATATATTCGAAATTATGAAATTCACAACACGTGAATTGCATAATTTTATTGTGGCGTTTTATATTCATTAGTTTAATGGGTTACTTGGAGTTTGTATTCATGAGTTTTGTATTCATTAGTAACTCTATCCAGCTGGCCTTAAACTGTACTTATGTTGGTCATCCCTAAATCGTTTAAACAAAGAAAAAATAGGAAACCCCTACAAGTAATAACATAAAGATCAAATTTTAACTATGGGTGTGCATTAATTACTCCATTAAGGATGCAATGGAAAAAGGGGAAAATCACTATAAATAAGGACACAACGTCATACCATGCTTTTCTGGTGTCAAAGTTCCTTCATTATGCATTTTTTTTTCAAGAAAAAATCCTCAATTTTATAAGGTTTATAAATTCATTTACAATAGTCGAGCTATATCAAGCAAACGAGTTGAAACAGCACATTGCTGAGTGAACAAAATAGTGCAGATAGTAAGCGACCGGTCGATAAAGGATCCCGTCCAGCCAAAAACGAAGTAGATAAGAAAGAAACAAAAACTCCTGGGCATTCTAAAACTCAAAACTCCTTCATTATGCATTACCTTGTTGGTGCTTTAGGTCCTCCTTAATTTCACATTTAAAACGCCAGGTCGGATATAAATATTTAAGGACTCGGTTTAAAATGGTGTTACCTGTATGCGCGCGATTATATTTGACTTTGGTTATATTTACATAGACGTGATATATGTGTAAATTAACTGTCATTTAAAACTTTCAGTTAACTGGGCGATTTAACTACCATTTACGACCTGGAAATTCTGGCATATTATTAAACTATCATTTAAACTTTCAGTTTATCTGCGCAAATTAACTATCATTTACAACGCATGAAATTATGACATATTATTTAACTATCAATTAAACTTTCAATTAACTGTGCAATTTAACTATCATTTACAACGCATGAATAAAACTGATGCCTGGAAACTATGAGGAGAAGACGAGCGAATAGCTGAGCAATTGCCCTATTCAACAGTATCGCCATAAATGAAAAACAAAGCCCAAGATATACGACAAGACGCTGAACATTAACTATTGAGAACGCAGATAGAAATGTCCCCTTTATAATCCAGTAAGACACGGACTGCTACACATTAAAAACGCCCAAATCATAGAAAAAAAAACACAGATTGTTATGCCTGCAATTTCAGTTCAATCGCCCAAAACAAAACAAAAAAACACTGTAAGGAACGCCCATCTAAAGACTGCCCACTGTAAATGAATAAAAAGCCCTACGCATACACTCTCTCTGTAGAAAAAAAACAAAACAAACACCCTTACAAACGGTAAAACGCGCGCAACACTTAACATATCAACAGAAGTGGAGACGCCCAACAATAACAGATCGCAGAGGGGATAACGCCATTAAAACCAAGGCTCACTGTGTATAGCATTAAGAGTACATGCAACAATTTGAACCGACGACAGCGATTTAATTTCAAATGAGAATGGGCATTACAGCAACCCATTTACGGAAACCCAACGCTATTGTACCACGCCCAATCATAACAGTAAACAAACACACCCCCTAACAGTGGCAACGCCCATTACAACAGATGCCAAGACAGTGAAAAAAAACGCCAATAATACAGCATGCAAGGCGCCCCATAAATAGTGGCAAACGCCAAAAATCCCACAACAGAAGACGCGTACAAATAAATCTTTTCCAGTACAGTGATATAAAGGCAATTGCCGAACCAATCTCACTATGACATTGACGAACGAATTTGCCAAATATAAAAAGGCCATAACCATCTCACGATATCATCATCAATAACAATAAATCTGTCGAATATAAAATGCCAGAACAATCACATAATATCATCAACATTAATAGTAAATTTTCCGAATATCAAAATGCTTCTTACTTCACCAATCAAAATCATATCGTTGCCTTACGCCCGTGTTCGAAGACGTCCCGCGCTCCGTGCTGCGTCCCGCGCTCCATGCCGTGTCTCGCTCGCCGACCGTAGAAAGCTCACCGGTACCTCCCAGCCAAACGCTAGGGGTACTCTGCTTCCCCCTTAGCCCCGCGAGCCGCAAAGGGGCCACACAAGAACCAGAGATAGACTAGCGTCTTAGCTCGCCTCCACGACTGAGCTACCACTCCAACACAACTGAGATATACCCAACTTGTCACAAGCAACCCGTCAAGCCACAATTCGGCAGCGTAACGTTACGCTAACCGTTCATCCCTCTTCCTCCAATTTTCCTTTCTCTTATATAAATTTCAGACCCACCTACTTTCCTAAATTATTATTTAATTAATTTTTAATGACAAATCTCAGAACATTCTCTGTCGTCCAAGTGTCGCTCATTCCTACGATTCTCCAAAATTAATTTCTTTTTAATAATTAAAAGACTCAATTCCCTCACTCCCCCAAAAATCGCTCCTTAATTTACTCCTAGGGTTCCTATATCCCCTCTCATGCTTTTAATAACCTTCCTAAAATGAAGTTTTGAAATTTAGTAATTCCTTTAATGCTGATTCCTTTTTGTTTTTTACCCTATGTCTCCTACTTTCCAATTTTTAAGTTTCCTTATTCCAAGTTTCCTTATTTCTATTTTTTTTCTTCTTTTATTTCTCTCTGTCCATTATTTATTATTATTATTATTTTTTTTTAAACCCCCAAATGATAAATGCGCTTAATATTCTTTTCAATATATAAACAAATATTTTTATTTTTATTTTTTTTGAAATCCTAATATTTTATACTCCCCTCTTTAATAATTTTAATTCTCCTTTATAATTTAAACGCCATGGGTTTCACTTAAATTAACTCCCTCATTACTTTACCCCCTTTACTTTTAAGAAGACTTTAATTAACACCTAGGAGGGTTTTAGTTTACACCCTATGTTTATTTTTTGTAGGATCTTTTCTTAGGGTTTGTCAAGATTTGTCTTAGAGAAGTTTTAATTTAGGTTTTGATTTGAACAGGGCGACAATTTAATTAGGGGAGTCGTTTTTAAGAATTTTATCAGGCGTTAAGGTCTAGGGTCATCTATGTTGTCTCATCATCATCATCAATGCGACGTGCCCTTCAGGATGCACTACGTGCTCTAAGGGTGCCACTCACCTTGCTTGCTTCGGTTGCGCGACGTGCCCTTCAAGATGCACCACGTGCTCCAAGGGTGCCACTAGCTGATTTGCATTTCTTTGCGCGACGTGCCCTTCAGGATGCACCACGTGCTCCAAGGGTGCCACTCGCTGGCTTGACGGATTGGTAGACTCTATAACCCCTGGAGTCAACACTCTACCAGGTGAACTTGTGGGAGACTAAGGTCTCTAAGGAATAATCCCCCCACCTTATTGCGCTCCCCTTAGAATCATCGTGAGCGACTATCGCAGTCTACCCTCACGGCATTGTGTATCCTCTCGAACTAGGTAATCGTTAACCTACTGTTCGAGCCACGACAGGAGTGCTAGTAGGCTGTGGCAGGGCTGCTGTCCACACCTCTCCCTCAATATCTTTGGAACTCGTGTGTGGCCCCTTTAATCCATATGTGAGTCTGGTCGACAAGCTATCGTCAGCCTGCATCATCAACCACCATGTCAGATCATGTCAACCACATATCATAAAATCAATAGCATGTCATCAAAACAAAACAATATCACCGTAAATGAAACGATCCAAATAGCCCACTCCCTGACTCAATCCGGAGTCCAAGGGAGTTCCACTGATGCCTCTACATCCTCAAGGTCCGGAACCCTGCACACTCAATGAAACTGAGTCAGCAGCACCTGTCTACATCAACGTAGTAAAAAAAAAAAAAAAACATCATGTCATAGAACTTAACGCATCATAATGAAGGAAAAAAGTTTATCATCATAAAATCCAGATCACTTGCGAGCAAGTGTCCTCAAACAATAAGTTTGGTAAGTGCGCCAGAGCGGGATGTTACAAAGGTGCTTTCTAAATTTTTACAAGTGTCTATACTAGGGAAGGAAGGTATAATTTGCATCCATACTAAGGTATTATACATTCAATTGATCAAGGTGATTTCTAAATTTCTTCTACACATGGATATGGGAATATCATAAAACATAGTCTCATCTACATAAATCATGGTTTAAAAAAAAGGAATGTAGACTATATTTAAAGAAGGTTTATGAAATATATGTACTTATTTTAATATTTGATTAGTGTTAGAGCATTTCACTCCATTAAATTATACTTTTACCAATAGAAAATTAAAGTCATAGGATTCTATCTATCTCTTGTACACAATTTTCACAAGACAAATAACAAGGTCGGTTATGCGAAGAACAAGCGTTCAACATGCCATGCCACTATTTTGACAAGATGAATGACAATGCAAGTTATGCCACCAAGAAAAACAAGTGTTCACCATGCCATGTCCATGGGAAGATGATCCTAGTGATTATATCATTGTTCATGATGATTTCCATGAGACATGAATCAACTATAGTAACCATCGAAACATCGACAAGTCCCTA
This sequence comes from Picea engelmannii, assembly GCA_009831015.1. Taxonomy (NCBI): domain Eukaryota; kingdom Viridiplantae; phylum Streptophyta; class Pinopsida; order Pinales; family Pinaceae; genus Picea; species Picea engelmannii. The sequence continues at coordinate 690,825 of ML782491.1, read as the reverse complement.
TGCCACTTACGATAAAAAAAAAAAGTTGTGTACATGACCATTTTAATTTTTTGTATTTTTAAATGATTTACAATATCTAAAAAATAGTAGGAGAATATCAAACAAACTGGGGTTAATTAATTACCATTGCAACCCCTATCCCAATCACAAAATTCAAATTATCAAATTGAAAAACATAAAAAAAAAGGTTGAAAATTTAAATAATCAAAATAATAAATGTTTTTTTTCAAAACATTGGGAATTTTTTGCAGGGGAATTGAGTAATAGTGAGTCAATGAATGTTGATTCAGTACTAAAAGCTATAGACCCTTCTTTGGTAGGTAGTAGTAAAGGGATCAAAATAATTATTGATGGGTTAATCTAATTAAAAAAATATTAAATTTTATAGACAAAGGTAAGGCAAGTTAAAATAATGAGAAATATAATCCAAAGGTTGGGTGAATTAAACCTCATGGAGCAACCATGTTATTAAGAATTAATTATTGATAGAGAAAATATATCCATACATACCTATAATTGATATTTGTTATGTTAAAGGAGGGTTCCAAAGGATCTCTTTATGTTTGTCTTGTTTTTTCCATCCTTTTCTTGAAACAATAATTCACATCCCACATCAAAATAGTGATAGTTCCTAGTAGGATGGAATCCATCTCAAGAATTTTTTTTAAAGAGAAATCTCAAGTTTTTGCAACTTTTAAGAATTTTCATTTATGGATTACAAATGAAACTCAACTTAATATTGTCACTCTACGATGAGATAATGGTGGAGAATACACATCTAATGAATTTGAAAAGTACTTGCAGATTAATGGTATTAAACATCAGACCACCCTCCCTTATACTCTCCAACAAAATGATGTGGTAGAACACATGAACAAAACTTTTCTTAATATGGTTAGGTCAATGATGTTTTTTCAGAATGTGAAGTTGATGTTTTGGGGAGAAGTAGTAGTTTGTGTTGTCTATATTCACAGTCAACGTCCTTCTATTTCCATCAATAATAAGTCTCCTTATGAAATGTGGTATAATCGTCTTCCTATTGTTCAACATTTTAGATTTTTTGGCTCTCCATGCTATGCCTTAATTCCTAAACAAAAACACAACAAATTGGGTGCCAGAAGTCGCAAATGTATTTTTGGGGGGTATTCTAATACCTCTAGAGATTATAAGTTGTATGATGAGGAAAACAAGAAATCTATTGTTTCAAGAGATGTTGTTTTTCTTGAATTTGATAAAGATGCTCCTATTGTTGATAGACAACTAAATAATTTGGATATATTCTCTTCCAATAAGTTCTATTATGAATGGGATAATGATGTTCCACATCATGAAGGGGGGATTCATATTCTAGATCAGTTTCTGGATTTTCCTTGAATTAATTTTCCTTCTATAACAACACCAGAGAATGAGGAAAAATGAGTTGATAATAATTATTACGATGAAGGAAAATTGGTTGATAATAATGTTTTTGATGAAGAAAAATTGGATGATAATAATGTTTCTGTAGAATAAAAATTGGATGATAATAATGAAAAATCAGAAACTAGTCTTGAAGAACCTATTCTTCAAAATGAGCCATCACCGCAACAATCAGTACATAGATCAACACAAACCAAGATAGTTCCAATAAGGTATGATGAATTTGAATTAATTTTTTCTGCTATTGTTAATGAACCTGCGACCTTTGAAGAAGTTGCTAGTCGTAATGAATGGAAAGATGCAATGAACAAAGAGTATGATTCTCTTGTTAAAAATTGCACTTGGAGTTTGGTAGATCCTTCTATTGCAATTAAACCAATTGGCTATAAGTGAGTTTATAAAATTAAATATAAGGATGATGGTTCACTTGATAAGCACAAAGAAAGATGTGTAGCAAAGGGGTATGCTCAGAAAGAAGGTGTTGATTACATAGAAACATTTGATCCTACTGCAAAATGGGGCACTATTAGAACTTTGTTTTCTCTTGCAGCTCAAAAATGATGGAAAATACATCACATGGATGTAAAAAATACTTTCTTAAATGGATATTTGAAAGAAGATGTATGTATGTTACATCCAGAGGGTTTTTTTGTTAAAGGAAAAGAGTAGAAGGTATGTAAATTGGTGAAATATTTGTATGGTTTGAAACAAGTACCTCAAGCATGGTATGAAAAGTTAACTAAACATCTTTTCAAGTTGAATTATAAGCATTTCAATCTAGATGATGCAACTTTATTTGTTAAGAAAGTTGGAAGATCAATTATATATCTAGTTGTCTATGTATATGATTTTTTTATCGCAGGAGATAATGATGATTATATAGCATCTATTAAAAGGGAGTTGCAAAAGGTTTTTGATATGATAGATTTGGGATTACTAAATTATTATTTAGGAATTGAAGTAGATAAAAAACTGAAGCACATTTTTATTTCTCAGAAAAAGTATATTGGAGAGCTATTGAGCAAACTTGGAATGCAGGATTGTAATTTTGTTTCTACTCCAATGGAGAAGAATCTAAAGCTTAATTCACATGAAGGTAGTGAATTTGAAGATCCAACAAATTACAAACAACTTGTTGGAAGATTGATTTATCTTACTACTACTCGTCCTGACATAACTTTTGATGTAGGAATACTTTTCACGTTTATGCATCAACCCTATGAAGGTCATTGGATTGCAGAAAAATGAGTGCTCAAATATTTAAAAGGCACTCAGTTATATGGAATCAAATATTCTAAAGTTTCACACTTCCATCTCATTGGTTATTCATATTCATATTTTGACAGAGATAAAGGGAATAGAGTGTCTACTTCAGGTTATTTGATGAATCTTGGATTAGAATCTATCACCTAGAGGTCACGAAAGTAATATGTTCATGTTGATTCCACAACTGAAGCTGAATATGTTGTAGCATCTCAAGCCACAAAAGAAATCATTTGGCTTCAGAAAATACTTAAAGACTTGCAGGAGAAATAAGTGACTTCAACGCCTCTCTTTGTTGACAACACTTCTACAATTCAATTGGCCAAGTATCCAAAATTCCATGATCAAACCAAACATATCAACACCAAATATCACTTGATTCGACATCATGTTGAGGCCAAAATCATTCACATGACACATTGTTCTACTTCAAAGAAAATCACAGATATCTTTACTAAAACATTGAGCCGTGAAAATTTTGAAAAATTTAGAATGCAACTTGGCATGTCAAATGTCCCTTCAGATTAAGGGGGGAATGTTAACTAATCCATCAGGGTGTAATTAGTTAAATAACTAGTTGTAACTAGTTTAATAATTGTAATTGTCTCGTAATTGTTACAACACCTATATGTGTATGTTGTTTATAACGATTTTAATAATAACAATTTTTATTGTGGAGTTTTTCTTTCATGGGCCTCTTACATAAAGAATTGAATATCAATCCTTTTGTGAGATAAGGCATATGAAAAAAATATCAAAACCATGAAGAACTTGTACTAAGTATATACTCATTTAATATTTCATTTGGAACCTAGGTTTGAACATAATGAATAATTTAGGAAGGTGCCATTATTGAGAAGGTCGGTTTGACAAAAATGAATTTGATAACAGATATAATGAATGGTTTGGATGTTGGTCTATTTGCGGTAGCTAGGCCTGAAGACAGTAAGACCCATATTAATCATGGATTGGAAAGAGGATACAAAGGATGATACACTTGTTAACGCATCCCAACTTGGAACCCACAATGGTTTTGCAAAATGACAACTATGAAAGTTTGCTAGAAAAATTAACACTTGTAATGATCCTCCTCGTTACGACGATAAACCTCCTTATAACAAGTACATACTTTTTTTTGTACCCTTTTTTTTTTGTGTGTGTGTGTATACAAGGTAACAAGACATTATACTCTGCATCGCCACATGACGGCGAATCATGACGCATGAAACTATGATATCAACATAAGGGTCTAAGACACACATCAACATCTGCCAGTAATGAACAACAATCGATTGATAAATAATAAGACTGACTACCCGCCCATCCTACCCTGCAATGGTTAGGACCTCCAAGACACATAAGCAATGCTCAAGCCCGGGTTCCCATCGATTTTAACCATTTAAGGTCTCAGGGTTGGCAACTGTTCTGAGGAACATGGAGGTGTCTATATCCCCTCCCAAAACAACAAGTCCAAGCCCACTAAGCTAATGACAGCATCAAGATCGTCCAAGGCACCTTCTCCCACTTAGAAATCAATTTCGTAAATCCTACAAGAATATTTAAAGTCGACCTTAGTAGTCCTTTTACATGAATTCGACATAGAAAAGTTTTATTTACGCCCATAAAGGAAAAATATGTTATCTTAAATACAATAGCATAATATACATACTTACACTCTAACTGTTACCGTAAGGGAATGTCATGAAGGAATTATCTCATGAAGGTAAATCTTGACTACACACTTCCAATAAAATCCAAACTTAAGGTTTCCAAATAATTACTAAGGTAATTTATTTAACATAAAAAGACATATCTGACAATTAGAATCTAATGATAACTTTAACTTGAAATCTCGCCACCAAATAATGACTAAGGTAATTATTTTAACATACAAATCTCCCCATAATTATTTAACTTTAAATTGAAATCTGGCCACCAAATACTTACTAAGGTAATTATCTTAACATAAAAATCTCGCCATAATTATTTTAACTCGAAATCTTGCCACCAAATAATTACTAAGGTAATTTATTTAACATAAAAAAATGACATATCTGACATTTAAAATCAAATGATAACTTTAACTTGAAATCTCACCACCAAATAATCTAGAATTGCGCAAATGGAATTGTCTTAAAGATACCCTCTAAGAGATTTAGTTTCACCGTTGATCGCGATACCAAAGTTTGTCCTAAGTAAATACTTTGGTTATCTTTACTTAGTATTAAAAAGGATATAAAATTAGCAGCCCAATCATTATGCCAAGTAAAAAGGGGCATCTAAACAACAACAAGGAAACTAAAAGGTGGTGAGTGCCTTCGAGAAAAGTCCAAATGGAAACTATGAGCGTGTGCCAGAAAATCTAGAATCAAATGGGCGACTGTCAGTTTAGTAACTCTCTCGATAGAAACTATAAAAAGGAAAGAATACTTTGGCGACTATCCTTGCATCAGTAAAGAGAAACCCTCCCTTTTTAAAATGAAAGGCTGTAAGTCAGTTTCGGGAACCCGAAGTCGGGCTGAGTTCATCTCACCTAGGAAACAGTTGTGTTCGGGATCTCCTAGGTGGAACGCTGGAGTAAGGGACAAGTTCACGTTAAAGGTAAAAAAAAAAATCTGGACGCAAAAATTAAGTTCATACTCCAAGACGTATAAGTAATCCTGACATTGATATACTTGAGCTCATTAGTTCCTCTAAAAAGGTCTCAGATTACAACAGTTGACGGTTTAAAAAAAACCGAAAGGATTCAAATCACCAGAAAGGGTATTGAAGAATTAATGACCTGCTAACAACTGAAATTGAAATGCAGTCTTGTCAAATGTAGCACTGCAACAGCCTTATCCATCGCTATGAACCATTTCACGAGCAACTCATCACCACGGCGAATACCACTATAAATATGGTTGAGTGACTTCATAAACGACGTTGAGCTGGAGAGAAATGCTGAAGGTCATCGGCGGTGTTACCAAAACGTTGAGTTCATTAAATTCGAAGGCAACTGAAGGTAACCCGTGGGTAAGCAAGGCTAAAATGGCGGCCAAGGAATGGGTAGAATAGGAGGTCTAAAGTTTCCACAGTCATGATTGGGTTAAACCACATCACGGGTTTCCAAGGGTGACTCGCTACAAGGAGATTAATCACAATCAAGGGACAAGGGTATGCTATTCTTAGGTAGGCAACACTGAGATGTTTGCGTTCAGACTGGAAAATCTCCAAGGAAATTCCCATGGTCATGTGAATCATAGGCATTATTCAGAGGGAAAAAAAAGGTGCATGGTGAGTACAGTAGCGTTGAGCAGCTTCCAACCTGCCTGAATTAATATCAATGCTCAGTAAAAAACGTTCGGGGATGTGTAGTAAATTGCGGGCGGATAAATCAGAAGGAAAAACGCAGGGATTGAATAGCAATCGCTGGGTGGTTTGAACCAATGAAAACACTGGACTAAAACAAAATTTTTGGGCCATTTAATCAAATAAAAAAAATACACCGGTGGCCCTATCCCCAAACTGGACAGCTCGTGAGAAGAGAGAATGCAGGGATTTTTAATTATAAAACGCAACCACCAACATCCAATGATAAAACGTTTCCATTTAAAAAAAAAAATACAAACTTCCAGTCATTAATTTCACAGACATACTTCCAGTCGTAACACGTTTCATTGAAAATATAGCATACAAAACTTCCAGTAATAAAAATAAATTCAATATAAAGTCACAGACAGAACTTAGATAAGTCGACCCAACGCCAGAATGCCCAATGGAAAAATGCAGACATGATATTAAATCGCTTTTCCAGCCAGAACATCCATTCAACATGCATTTCTACAACATAAATCCTACAACATTCTATCAGGTCAAAAACAAAAATCCTACAACATTCTATCATTCAGACAAAGAAGCGTACCGTTGTCTTTTTGCCTACTCCGAGTGTCATCCGTGCGCTCCGTGAAACTCCCGCTCGCTGACCATTGAGACTACACCGGTACCTCCCAGCCAATCGCTAGGGGTACTCTTCTTCCCCCTTAGCCCCCCGAGCCGCAAAGGGGCCACACACTATCCAGATGGTACGTCTAGCTTCCCAGCTCGCCTCGCAAGGCTGAGCTACCACTCCTATCCGAGCTGGGAAATCTCAACTCCCCACAAGTAATGAGTCAAGTCACAATTCCAGCAACGTAATGTTATGCTAATAGTCGATCCCTTTCTTCCTCACCTTTCCTTTCTTTTATAGAGTTTTTAGAACCTCCCGCTTTCCCTAAATCACATTTAAATTAAGTTTTAATAAAAATCTTCTAAATATTCTCCTTCGCACAAGTGTCGTCCATCCCCCTCTTTCCTCCAATAATTATTTTCTTTAAATTTATTAATTGTCTCATTTCCCTCACCCACCTAGAGTTGCTCCTAAATTTACTCATAGGTGTTCCTAGATTCCCTTACAGGTTTAAATACTTTCCCTAAAATGAAGTTGTTAATTTAGTTCATTTTAGAAGGTTCTTAATTGCAGATTCCTTACTATGTTGACCTCACTTTTTACCAGAAGTTCCCCTCTTTCCCTTATTATGTTTCCCCCCATTCCTTAGTTTCTTAATTGTTATTATTCCCTTCTTTCCCATTTTATTAGGGCCAAAATGGCAGTTGCGCTATTTACTCTTTTCCTTTTATTATTAATTTGAAATATGTTCACACTTTCACAAGTTAAATAATTTATTTCTTCTTTACAATTTAAAACCACGGATTTTAATTAAATTATTACTCTCTTCATTTTACCCCAAAAATTATGATGACTAAAACTATTACTTAAGTGGTTTTTAGTTTAAATTTTTATTTTTATTTCTATAAGGTCTTTTTCTTAAGGTTAAACAAAATTTTACCCTAGAGAAGTTTTAGACTTAGGACTTAGATTCTGAACTGGGCAACAATTATTTAGGGAAGTTGTTTTAAGCATTTCTCAATGTGTTAAAAGTCTTAGGGCCATCTAGGTTTGTTCATTCATCAATATCAATGTGACATGCCCTTCAGGACGCACCATGTGCTCCAAGGGTGCCACTCGCCTCGTTTGCGTCTTTTGCACGACGCACCCTTCAGGATGCACCACGTGCTCCAAGGGTGCCACTCGCCTCATTTGCTTCTTTTGTGCAATGTGCCCTTCAGGATGCACCACGTGCTCCAAGGGTGCCACTCGCCTCTTTTGTTTCTTATGTGCGACGTGCCCTTCAGGATGCACCACGTGCTCCAAGGGTGCCACTCACATCTTGACTGATTGGTAGACATCAATAACCCCTAGAGTCAACACTCCGCTAGGTGAACTTGTGGGAGACTAAGATTTTATAAGGAATAAGGCCCCTACCTTATTGCATGCCCCTTAGAGTCATCGTGAGCGACTATTGCAGTCTGCCCTCATGGCATCGTGGATCCTCTCGAACTAGGTAATAGTTAACCTACACTTCGAGCCACGATGGGAGTGCTAGTAGGCTGTGGCAGGGTTGTTGTCCACACCTCTCCATCAACCTCTCTGGAAATCATGTGTAGCCCCTTTACTCCTTATGTGAGTCTGGTTGACAAGCTATCGTCAACTTGCATCATCAAAAATCATGTCAGAACATGTCCACATCATATCATCAAATCAAATGTACTAAAATCACAGTAAACAATCAACCCCAAAAGCACACTTCCTGACTCGATCTAGAGTCCAAGGGGTCTCATCGATGCCTCTGCATCCTCAAGGTCAAAAACCCTGCACACTCAGTAAAACCAAGTCAATAGCACATGTCCATGTCAAAGCAGTAAACACGATGTCATCTATCATATCGCATCATAATCAAGGATAAATGTTTTCTTATCATAAAAGTCCAGATCACTTGCGAGCAAGTGTCCTCAAAGAATAAGTTTTCTCAGTGCACCAGAGCGGGATGTTACAACACTACAATTAAGCATGAGTTACAAGCTTTGTGGTTCTAAGCCATTAGGGTTTTTCTTCAAAGGTAAACCAAGATGTACAAAATATTTTGAGTCTACAATGTGAACTGATAATAAATTTGAACAGGTTGAGAAATCTCTAAGTTAAGGAAGAGAGAATATATGAGCCCGCAAAATGGGTAGGGACAAAAAAGATAGACAATAATGGTGTGTTGCAAGTTGGTACCAATAATTGATATGTAAAGGCTACAAATATTAAAAAACAAATTAAAATTAATAAAATTAATAATATACTTACTATATTGGGGCAACCAATTAATACTGGAGAATAAACCAACTTAGCTAATTAATATTGGTGGGGGTGAGGGTGAAAATATAGAAACGTATTATTCTTTCTCTATTATTCCCCCCACCACATGGGGGGAATAATCGAGAAAGAACAATAGTTTCTCTATTTTATTCCCCAACCACACCCTCATATCGGGTGGCATATGGGGGGAATAATAGAGAAAACATAATATGTTTCTCTATTATTCCCCCCACCCTCATATGGGGTTGTTTCTCTATTATTCCTCTCACCCCCACCCTCTTAGAGAAACATAGAGAAACATATTATGTTTTTTCTATTATTCCCCCCACCATATGGTGGGGGGAATAATAGAAAAAACATAATATGTTTCTTTATTATTCCCCCCACCCCCATCCTCATATGGGGGGAATGGGGGGATAATAGAGAAAACATATTATGTTTTCTCTATTATTCCTTCATATGAGGGTGAGGTTATGTTTTCTCTATTATTCCCCCATATGAGGGTGAGGGTGAGAGTGGGGGTGGGGGGAATAATAAAGAAACATATTAGGGTGGGGTGAGGAAGGGGGGGGGAGGGAGGAGCGGGAATAATAGATCAAACATAATATGCTTTATTTATTATTTCCCCCTACCCTAATATGTTTTCTCTATTATTTCCCCCACCCTCACCTTCATATTAGGAGAATAATAGAGAAAACATATTAATTTGTTTTCTCTATTATTCCCCCCATATGAGGGTGGCAAAAATAATAGAGAAAACATATGAATATGTTTTCTCTATTATTCCCCCGACCCTCACCCCCACCCATACGTTTTCTCTACTATTTCTCCGACCCCATCCTCACCCTCCCTCACCCTCCTATGGGGGAAATAATAGAGAAAACATAATATGTTTCACTATTAATCCCCCCACTCCCACCCTCATATGAGAATTATATTTTCTCTATTATTCCCCTGACCACCACCCCCACCCTCACTCTCATATGAATAATAGAGAAAACATAAAATGTATTCTCTATTATTCTCCCCACCCTCACCCTCATAATATGTTTTCACTATTATTCCCCCCACACCCACCCTCATATGAGGGTGTGTTTTATCTATTATTCCCCCTACCCCACCCTCATAATATTTTTTCACTATTATTCCCGCCACCCCCACCCCCACCCCCACGACGTGGATAAGAAATGTGGCTCCTCTAAGAATAAATGTGTCAAATAAGATGATGATGGTACTTGCAAAAGATGGAAATAAGATATCAATAGGTCTAAGAAAATCTAGCCTATAACAAGAAGTTAGTTTTTTTCATAAATCATTTAATTAGAAGGTAAAACATATTAAAAAAAAAATCCTTTTTACTTCAATTGAAAAAACATTGAAAAAACAATTGAAATTTTATTTTAATTTGCATTTACATAAGAAATAAATTTAAAAATTATGAAATAATTTTTAAAACCTCAATTTTGATCCCTTGTCGGTATCCCATAATGGGATGCCTATTGAAATAATAATTGGAAACCACCATTAGCTACCTTCCATTCTCAAGGCATATGGTGTGAGTTGTGATTCTCCTTGGTCATATAGATTTTCCCACTCTCATAAGAATAGTAATGAGCATCTAACAGATAAAATATGTGAAACAAGCACACAGTGAGGCTATGTTCACTTCTCTATTATTCAATGAAGACGGATTACATCCTTATGTAGGAAAAGACTCTACCAAGTCGGTTACATGCAAACCAAAGCCAACTAGACTCTCAACTATGAATTGACTCTTAACACGTCTGCAACTGACTCTCACAACGGTAGCTTATAACTAGTGCTTACAACTGGCGCTTACTCCATTATTTCCATGTCTCCCCCTTAATGGAGAATGGATTGACTTCTACACCTAACATCTCCCTAAACAGTTCAAACTTAATCTTTCCAAGAGGCTTAGTGAAAATATCAGCAACATTTTCACTAGTATTACAATACAAAAGAGTTATTTCATTTGAGTGCAACTTTTCTCTAACAAAATGATACTGAGCTTCAACATGCTTTGTCCTTGCATGAAAAATCGGATTATTCGCAATATTGATTAAACTTTGATTATCACATATGATCATCGTAGATTCCTTTCGTTCTTCTCCAACATCTTGAAGAAGTATTCTTAACCAAACAACTTCACAAGTTGTTGCACAAAAGGATTTATATTCTTGTTTAGTAGAAGACAAAGATACAGTAGGTTGCCTTTTACTGCTCCATGAAACAACCCTGGATCCAATGCTGAACACATATCCAGTGATTGATCTTCGATCATCCATATTTCCATCCCAATCAGAATCTGAATAACCTGTCAACTCAACATGAGATGCATCAGTATATTTAATACCATAATCAAGTGTACCTTTTAGATACCTGAGTACTGCCTTTGTTGCATTCTAATGGCTTTCATGAGTTTTCTCCATGAACTGACTTAACACACTCACAAAATATGAAATATCAGGTCTGGTTGTGGTGAGATAATTCAGACTACCCACCATCTGTCTATACATAGTGCCATTCACCTCCTTCGAACCATCATCACAAGAAAGTTTCACATTCTGTTGCATGCGAACAGTAGAAGACTTACACTAATCCATTTTAAATCTCTTAAGTATTTCTCTCATATACTTACTCTGACACACAAAAGTTTGGCTTGTATTTCTCCAAACTTCAATACCTAGGCAGTAATGTAACTCACCAAGATCTTTCATTTCAAATACCTTTGATAACTGCTCCTTGATCTCATCAATTAAATTCTCTGCATTTCCTGTAATTATTAAATCATCAACATATAATGAAATCAATAATATGTATCCTTGTTCATCAAATTTGGTATACAAATTTGGATCACTTTTGCTCCTCATAAAACCCTATTGAAGAAAGAAATAGTCTATCTTTTCATACCATGACCTAGGTGCGTGTTTTAGTCCATACAATGCTTTCTTTAACTTACACACTAAGTGTTCTTGCCCCTTTTCAACAAACCCTTCAGGTTGAGTAAGGTAAACCTCTTCCTTTAACTCACAATTCAAAAATGTAGATTTAACATCTAACTGATGCAGCTTCCAATGGTACTTTGTAGCTAAAGTAATTAACATTCTGATAGTATTCAATTTAGCTACTGGTGCAGATGTTTCAACATAATCAATACCTTATGTTTGTGAATACCCCTTTTCCACCAGTCTAGCCTTATACTTATCTATACTACCATCTGATTTAAACTTGGGTTTGTATATCCATTTGCATCTAATGGGCTTCTTATGTTTAGGCAATTCAGTCAATTCCCAAGTATTGTTTTTC
>ML782491.1:581214-598061 GCA_009831015.1 Picea engelmannii | reverse complement strand
CATAATCTTCTTATATGTTCGTACACAGTTCTGTTTATGTAAGATTAATCTTCTTGAGTTCACAGTATTACTTCCTCTGTTAACCTTTTTTTGTTTGTTTAAAGATCTACGTGAAAGGGGTATCATTGTATTAATGGTGGGACTTTGTTTTGTTACAAGGTACCCACCAGAAGTTCCAGGCATCACTTTCCCTAGCCAGGGTCACGATTACAAACCAGGCATGACCACTAGAGGGCATGGCATTTTTAAGTTAAGCAGTTTGTCATCCCTGTGGACCTTAACTATTCAATTTTATAAATTGAAGTTTAATATTTTGATAATCATTTTCCTGTGATGGCTGAGTGCAGGGGGCATTCACTCCTCGATGCAGGTACCAACTTATGTTCAACATGACAAAGTTACTCGGGTTCCATAAAAAATGGCTCTCAATTTGCTCCTTAAAAAATAATAAGCATGGAAGTCCCGATTATGTTCATAGTGTTCTTTTGTGATGACTATTTTGGGAAAGGCTTATCTTCGGTGCTCTGTACATTACCCCTGTTATTCAATGTATTCAGAACAATTTACTAGTCCTACTGGCCATTATTGCTAGATCTTGTTGATGACAGCCTGTGTTGTCTTATGTTATCGATACTGTCTAATTGGACTTTTCTTGGAAAACTTTCAAACAAAATATGAAGTAATTGTTTGATAGTTGTTCTATAATTGGAAAATGCCACCGTCATGAATTTCTTGTATTCTATTTCACTCCCCTATGTTTCAACCCCTTGATTGAAATTTACATAAAGGAATAAAAGCATATTTTAGAGTTGTTTGCTCATTGTTAAATATTCAGTTCTATTTTAAAGTTTGGACTTATATGAGCATGTAATAGTTCTGTTCGTGCACCGACACATGTTTGACTCTTTGCTAAGTTTGAAAACATAGAAATATACATATATAAACTTGTTCATGCATTGTTACCTAATCGACTTTGTGTTTCTTTTCCAAAGGTTGGAATACACTTACGCATATATATATACATTCGCTCTGTTCATTCATGGATGTGTATATTCGACTTTGTTTAAGGTTTTGAAACCTATATATATGTATTCGCTCTGTTCGTGTTTATTTGACTATGTTTAAGGTTTGGAAAAACTATATATATATATGCCTGCATTCGCTCTGTTCGTGTATATTCGACTATGTTAAGGTTTGAAACCTATATATGTGTGTGTGTCTGTGTGTGTGTGTCTGTGTGTGTGTGTGTGTGTATTCGACTCTGTTTTGGGTTTGGAAGCCTATATATATATATATATATATATATATATATATATATATATATATATATATATATATATGTATGTATGTATGTATGTATGTATGTATGTATGTATGTATGTATATGTATATGTATATGTAATCGCTATGTTCATTCATTCATATTCATACTCGATTCTGTTTAAAATTTTGGAAACATATATATATATACTTATATACACTATGTTCGTTCATTGATATTCATATCCGACTCTATTTAAAGTTTGGAATCGTATGTACGCATACATTACTACTATTCGGTCTCTGTTAGGTAATCGATTCTATATATTTTTTTGAAATAAAAATGACTCGGAAAATAAATCTACCATTAGATCCTACAGTCTATTTATTGAATTCTCAAATATCCATTGTCTAGGTTATCGCATGAATATCATCATTAATGATCCCATTAAAACAACAACCAATTCGTCCAACAAAGGTAGAATACTGAATTATTTAGGTACAGGAAAGGACTTACAACAGTTAGACGATCATTAAAACAAAAACCAGAACTCTTTTCTGTATAACTATAACATGAACAGTATATCTAACAAACAATTCATTTAGATAGATGGAATTTAGAGTAACATATCTAAACTATCTTGCAGAGAAAACAAAGGGAACAACCACGTTCCTCCCAACCGTAGAACCGAGCAGCCACAATTTCTTGCCCGATTCACCTGCTAGCCTGACCATGAGTCCATAAGGGAGAACTTGGAAATCCCTCTACAACACAGTATTTCAATTAAGTCCCTTTTCTCCTTGCCTCACACCCTTCCAGTGTTCATAACAGCAAGTGGAAAAGGCAAAAAGAGCCAGACTCTTTCCCCAACATATTTAGCAGCATCCTGCCTCTTCACATATGCTTATTTGTAACTTGCCCAGGTCTTTTCCCTTCCTTGGGATTTTCGCAGCTTCCTAAATCCTTGATTTTTAGGGGCTGCCAATGGCCAAATCATTAGTTTTCCACTTGTAAAAATCATCCCAGAGGTAGTTCCAACATGTTCCCCACTCATGGAGTCATGGTCAACTACTTTTAACATGGTTGTTCCATTTGTCTTCCTGCAATTAATATAAAATATTATGTTTTTAGTACAAGTGTCATAGTCCAATATCTAGTTGGGACAAATCATATCTCTGCCCAACAGTCAAAATCATTTATTACAATTATAAAATTCGAAATTCAGAATTGCCATAAATGGCAAAAATTTTCCAATTTCGAATTTACTAAAAACGGAAATAAATTTCCAGCAATTTAAATTCTAAAAATATTTTTATTTTTTTTATTTTTTTTATTTTTGAGGATGTCACAAAAGCCGAAAGGCTATTCAGATATAAAAAAGTTTATAAAGTTCTGTGGAAGCAATAATCCACACTGGAGATATAGAAAAGTTTATAAAGTTCCGTGGAAGCAATAATCTGCATTGAAGTTTATAAAGTTCTCAATCTTAATCGATTGTAAAATACAAGCAATTTCGGATCAATGGAGTCGGATTATGACCCTATTATGACCTAGGCACTTTTGGATTATGACCATGTTTTATAACAGATTTTTTTTTATGAGATTTTTAGCCTAAATTAATGTAAACCAATATAATTGATAAACCTTAATATATAGGCTAATAATTGGTATGCCTTATTAATTGGTTTTAAGGATATAATTATTATGCATCCTTATAAACCAATTAATAAGGTTAATTGGTTTTAATTATAATGCATCCTTACCAATTATTAGCCTAAACCACGTTAATGCATATAATTAAACCATTTAAACCATTAAACCTTAAACCTTAATATAATTGATATTCCTTTATACATAATATACGTGGATCAAACTATATCCTTTATTGTACTCATCTTTAACATGGAAATGATATTTTGTTATCTCGACGATTTGGTTAGGGTTAAATGCTTCATCAATTTTAGGGTTAAATTTTTCATATTTTTATAACAATTTTTTTTATTCATCAAACATTTTTTATATGTGAATAGCCTTTTTTATATATGAATAGCCTTTTTTTTTATTTGAAATCAATGAGTAGAGGGTAAAATGATCACGGATAGCCTTTTTTTTAATATGTGAATAGCCTTTTTTATATGTGAATAGCCTTTTTTATTGATCGTATTTTTAAAAGTTTGATCATATATGCTAGAGTTTATAACTGAAGCTTTTAAAAATTCTAGAAAATTATGAACATGTGTTAGGTGGAATGCACTTAGAAGAACCAATATTTTTTTATTAATATTCACAAACCCTCAACATAAAAAAGATAAAACCCGAGACCATAACATGAAAAGATAAATTTGAGGCGAAATGCACGTGAGAGAAAGCATCTCCAAAGCCTTTATGTTTGCATTAATATTCATGAATGTTTTAAAATCCAAAACCGTCAACTCCATGGTAACCTTAAAGCATTAAAATAATATAAGTTTGTCTATGGCTGTCATCTTCATTGATATAAGTTTGTCATCTTCATTGCATTTAGTAGAATGGTTATTTGATTTATTAAATTTATATTCACTTGATGCCTATAAGTTATATTTCACAAGTGGTTGATTTATATTCACTTGATGCCTTGAATTTATATTCAAATAAAATCTTTCATGCATAGAAGTGGTTCATTTATTTTACAATATTTATGTTTTAGATTTTATTTTATAAAAGTTATATTCACTTTACTCCTATTTTTTCAGTGCTAGGAAACTTCTTCACATCATTATGGATGCAACCATATGGAGTTGTTTTTCATTCCAGATTTTGGAGCTGATATTTTATTGGCTGCCTTTTTCAGTGTTAACAACATTTAGAACAGTTTGTAAACACTGGAATGTTATTATACAAACCCCTTCATTCCTCGCGCACTGTCATCGACTTTCGTGCAATGAATTTGGTTTTCTAATTCCTTTTCTCTATGGTGAGGAAGGTTACTTCGTTGGAGGATACCTTCATCAAAATGGTTGCATTTGTCATTTTCATGTGCCATTTATAGATTCCATCTACACAATTGAATGCACTGTTCGATCCATGATTTTGTTATCTTTACCAACAACATGCTCCCTTACAAAGAATTATTTTGTGATGAATCCATTTACGAATTCATTCAAAAACATAGGTTCTATATGTGTTGGAGACTCAGGTTTCTTTACACTCTTGGAAAATGTGAGTGCTAGAAAATATGAATGGGTTGTTTTGAAACATATTTCGAACAACATGCAATCAAAGTATTTCATTTGTAGCAGTATTGATAGGGTGTGGAGGAGTACAAACATTCCTTATGGTGGCACTACACCTCCAAAAGAGGCAGTGGTCTATAAAAGTAAAATTTACTGGTTGTATTTGGACAAAGATTATGAAGACTACCCTTACTATGGGTACACAATATATTGGATGGATGTTTTAAATAATCAGTGGGGTTTTTCTTTTGTTCCAATCCCAGACATACGATGTATGTCATTGGAATTATACAATAACCAAATTATATGCCTCATAAATGATGGTTCCACCTCTGTTTGGTCTATTGAAGAAGTGGATAATTTTATATTTGGTCAACCAACTATTGAACGAAGTTTGGAGTGTTTTGAGGATGACTGGGGATTCAAATGGAATTTGTTGCAACACCTTTCAACAGACATAAATATAAAATGTCCTGGATATCTTTCATTTCGAATAGTGGATGGGATAGTGTTGATGTGCAATAACAATGAAGTTCCACTCATGTTCTATGATTTGATGACCGGTTCTTGTGTCCCAACAAATATCACAAATATATCCATCTTACAAAACTTTGGGTTGCGATTTCCATTTCAAGACCAGTGCAATGATCTTATTGAAAATGGAAATGTTTCCCCACTACTTCCAAACATGGATTCTGTTGATGACATTCCACTATTGGGAATAGATTTGTTGGCTTAATCTACTTTTCCTTGTACTTGTCTTAAAAATATTGATATTCCTTTGTAGATTTTCATATTTGTGACTTTCATATTTCACCATTCGAATTATATTTGATATTTTACTTGATTTAGAAATGTTCATATTCCATTATCAATTTTGATAATTTTCACTTTCGTATCATTGTCATATGGATTGATATAAAGATTGTTTACTAAAGGCACAATATATGTTTACTAAAGATATAAATGTTTACCGAAGGCACAATATATGCCAAGTTAATCATGATGTATTTTTTCGTTTTGTAGAAATGTCTACTGAAGGGACAAGTAAACATAGTACGAAACGAACTCGTTCTCCGACAACATGTGAGGGGAGAAATGAAATTCGTCGTTTATGGTATCAAAAAAACAAAGATGCAATAAATGAACGTAGAATAGCTTTGTATCATACAAGAACCACTCGAAATAATATTGAAATTGATTTTCTCGATAGTCGTAAGTATCAAAGTTTATCTGCTATCATGAGAACAACAATACTTGTTTATGTTTCTTTCCCACAATATTTTCATACTCTAGATATTTCTTATGGTCCACAATCTCATAACAATGTTGTTTTCATTGAAGAAACTTCTCATGTTCCAAAAGATGATCATGTTCAAAACTTTGATTCAAATGAGAACCCTCAGTCTTCTACAAATTGAACTCCTAGATTGCAACATGAAGGAAGGCTGAAAAACCTTCATGGAAGAGTTGTCGAAGACATTGAAAATATAGGTCCATCTAAATTTGTGGGTGACAGTAATTTTCTTGCCAATTTGGTTGATAATTTGCAACCTTTACCTGCTTTTGTTGGATGTGTGTCTCCTCTCCCAAATTTCCGAGCTAATATCCATCCACCAACAGAATCAATTAGAACTATTTCACTTGGAACAGCTAAGGTATTCGAGTGCCATAATTCTTTGTCAAATTTCTTCAACAACATTCGATATATAGATTACTAAAATTAGTAAATTAACATTTTATGTTCTCCTTATTTGCAGCACACTAACCATTCCAATAGAGGTATAGAAATCAACAACCAATATATTCCAGCAACACATGTTCAAACTCAAAGGGAGCCTTCTCATAACCTTTTTCCACGTCAACGAGGACCATCTTATGAACATTTTAATGTAATTGTTCTTCATATGCATTCCTTATTTTTATTTTTCCTTCTCTTATAAGTTACTAAATTGGAAATTAACATTTTTATATCTTTTTTATTAGGACACCATTCAATGCAATCAAAATGGAGATATGTAGTCCATAAATTCAAGGAAAAGAAATGTTGGAAGCAATGCAACAATTCCTCTTGGACCAAATTTGGGTAGGGCCTCTGACATTGGTCTTGAACATGCTCTTATATCTAGAGTTCATATCCATCAAGTGAATCAACCTACTTCCCATCAATTTCATACCAACATGATCGAATTTCATAAAAAAATTCGAGCTAAGATTGATAGCCTCTCCATTGTACAAATGTGCCATGTTTTTCGTGAATCTTATCTTGGAATCCAAGTTTTGAGAGGGTCTGAAGGTCCTATCTGCAAAAGGTGCAAATATGAGCGAGTTTCACACCATTTCTCTCGGTGGAATAACATGGATCCAGGTGACTAACCTCATGTTCTAAATTTTCTTACCCAAGTTGAAGAGATGCTAATAGCAATGGTTAATCCAATACTGCAAGTGACACATGCTCGTGGTGGGAAATATAAATATAGTGGTCACACAATTAGCTTTCCACAAGATATTTCCATGATTGCAAAAAACCTTCCACGATGTGTTGAAGATCTTGACATCGTCATTGTTAGGAGACGTGGTGCACAATCTAAACATTATGAATTCTATGTAAAGAGATCATGAGTTTTGGATGCATTGCGTTACAAAATTCAAATGGATAAATATGACAGGGATGTTCAAATCGACATGGATTCACTTGATTCTCTCCCTGAAAGGCCAACAAATGTGTCAAGTAGGCTTAAATTTGTTGATTCTAATATTCAAGAAACAAAGAGTAATGATTTTGACAATCAAGAGCTTGCTCCTGATTGTTTGCATGCTCATCCTTCATCTTTTGTTGCCCGACTACCCAATGAAGGGAGAGAAATGGAAGAAATAAGAACATTCATTCAAAATGCAAATTCCACACCTGTTGAACGATTGGACTGGTCATACATTGGTTTGTCTCCCATCAATGAATATAATACATAAGGGTTATTGGAAATGGATTTCCCCACATTATTCCCCACTGGTGAGGATGATTGGTTGCATCCTTGTATTTGTAATATTCAACTGCATGAATATGCATTACATCTTCTCAGATTCTTTGATCAGATATTTGGAAGCCATCCAAGGTTTCGGTATTTCTTATTGAACATGATTATGCACCATCGTAGCCAAGCAACTATTGCAGTATTTGTAAAGAAGAATATGCATGATAACTCACCTACAACAATTCTAAACTTGTGGAAACAACTCATTGATTTACCTGACAATAATTTGGCTCAGCATCTTATGCGTTTTGGTTCTACTCTTCGAGGTACAAGGGCCTATTGGACAAAGTGTCGTGCTGAACTCACTGACATGATTACTCATTTGGGTTTTCTAACATTATTTTTTACTTTGAGTGCAACTGACACAAAGTGGCCTGACTTACACAATGTCATGCCCAAAAATGCACATTCTCGTCATTTAAATGAACATCGTAAAAAAATTGAAAATTTCATCCAGTACCCGCATCTTCTTGCCATGTATATGCATCAAAGATTTGAAATCTTCGAGGAAGAAGTCATAAAAAAATATCTTAAAGCTAAAGAAATTTGGTACAGGTTTGTTTTGATTGATTTCTATTTTTTGTTTACCTTCACATTCCTCTTGTACTCTTCTAGATATGTATTCTAACTTTATATAATATATATACTTTTTTTTAGGTATGAGTGGCAACATAGAGGTTCAACCCACATACATGGTTTCTTGTGGTTGAAAGGTGCACCAAACATGGACACATTGGATTGGTCAAACCCTTCTAATGTGCATGCTACAAAGACATTCTTTGATAAATATGTAATAGCATGGAATCCATGTGATATTCATCGACGAAACATAATGGTTCATCGAAGCTTAAATGATGATCCATGCCTATTAAATAGTGAACAAATTCTCTCTTCTAATGCTCAAGATGATTATGAGCATTTGTTAAATCATGTTCAAAGACATACAAAGTGCAGTGTGGATTCTTGTTTGTGAAAAAAAGGGTCTATTCTCAAATGTCGATACAATGCTCCATGGGAGGTTCGCGATGATTCAATATTGTTCATAGATGAGAAAGGGAAAAAGAAATATGATCCTGCACGAAATGATGATAGGCTAAATGTTCATAATGTTGATCTTCTTACAATGTGGTGCGCCAATGTTGATTGTCAGCCTGTGGTTTCTCGACATCTTGTCTTGAAATATATTGCAAAGTATGCTTCCAAGGCAGAAAAGAGATCAGAAAGTTACCAAGATATGTTGAGTAGAATTTCAAATGCAAGCGGCTTAGAAGCTCCTGTATTGTGTGCATACATAAGGTTCCTTGCATAAACCCTTGTCGATCGTGACATTGGAGCACAAGAAACACGTCATATGTTATTGAAACTACCTCTTGTTGTTTGCAATAGGAAATTCTTTTCCTTAAATGTTGGTAGAAAGGTTTTCAATAAAGTATCAAATGATCCCCATCCATTTTCATCTCTAGATAGTTTTCTTGAAATATATCAAAATCGACCTTCATTTCTTGATCATTTATCTATGATAGAAATAGCAAGATCTTGGACCTTTGATGGAAAACGTAAAAAAGAAACATGGAAACATAGATATGTTCATGCCATTGTTTGAGTTTGGCCACGTTTTTATTCTATTCCCAGTGAGGGTTCTGATGAATTTGAGACTTTCTGTTGGACTGAGTTGCTTTTGTACAAACCATTTCGTAATATTCACAATGATATTGGCCTCTCCAGTGAAACAGTGATTGAAAATTGACGGAATTTCTGATATCAAGCATGGCATGTTGATCGTTCCCCTACACCTTCTGATACTGATGATGAATATGAAGATTCCCATATAGAAGAAACCATTGTTGAAGATGATTTTGAAGAATGGCAAGTTTTGTCTCGCTTGATACCTCCAAACAATATCATAATTTCTAACCTTCAAACTCTTGGTCGAAGGGAATTTGATATTTTCTTTAATTGGGATCAATCGATGGTTTTAAATGATGTTGCCGAAGAAGAAATACATTTTATAAAAATTTCCAAATCTAGGGGTGATATTGTTGAAAATTCTCTTTCCATAATTCCTAAACCAACATCCTTGTCAGAGAAACAACGACAAGCCTTTGAGATCATATTACGACACTCAGTTGAATATGAACATCATGAACCTCTTCACATGATTATACAGGGCACTGCTGGCACTAGAAAGTCTTTTCTTATTCACTGTATTTCTCATGCTCTTTCTGCTTCAGTAGCTAATGGCCATAGTCCATTGCTTTTACTTACTCCGACAAGAATAGTTGCTTTTAATATACATGTAAAAACAATAAACTCCACTCTAAAAATACCTATCAAAGATATGAGACCACTACAAGGACAATCATTGGCAATATTTCAAGAAGAAATGAAGCATATTCGATATATTTTGATTGATGAAATGAGCTTTCTAGGACCAAGATTATTCATACAGATAGATTCTCGATTACGAGAAGCATTTCCCAATAAAAAAACTTCTCCTTTTGGTGGTATATCCATTATTCTTGTGGGTGACCTTGGTCAATTGCCTCCTGTCAAAGATAAGCCTTTGTATGCAGGTAATAGAGCAGGGAAAGTTTTATGGCAAAACTTCAACATTGTTGTTACTTTGGATATAATATTTCGACAACAAGGAAATCATCCAAGGCAAGATGCTTTTCGACAACTCTTGAGTAGCATAAGAAACGTTGAACCTGTTATGGATGATTGGGATCTTCTTATGTCACGGGTTGATATGAGTTTGCCTCCAGTGGAAAGGAGTTTATTTCATTCAGCAATTCACTTGTTCCCAACAAATGATTTGGTCACCTTTCATAATAGACAAATGTTAAAGTCATTAAATACTCCAATTTCATGATCTATAGATGAGCATACAAGATGGGATGAAATTACTGGTGTTGATGATAATCAACTAGAACGTCAGATTTTGCTATGCCCTAGTCAACGTGTCATGTTGACATGTAACTTGTGGGTTGAAGCCGGCTTAGTTAATGGTGCACTTGGTTACATTCAACAAATTTACTATAGGCCTGGTACAAAGCCACCCGAACTTCCAATGTTCACTACTGTTCTTTTTGATAAGTACATTGGTGTTCCTTTCGACAAAAATAATTGGAATCTTGTTCCCACCACACCTGTTACAAGAGGAAATCGAAAATAAATTCCTCTAAAGATGGCATGGGCCCTTACTATACACAAATCACTGTGGTTGAATTTAGATCGAGCTACTATTGATATAGGCAAGAAAGAGCGTCAAGGGTTGACCTTCACATCCATATCAAGAGTGAAATCGATAGATGGTTTGCACATATCTCCACCTTTCTCTTTTCAACGTTATGCCAAGATGAAAAATAGTTCTTATGTTACTATTAGGAAGAAAGAAGAGCAATGATTACACTCTTTATCATTGTAGCATCCCATGTAAGTACTTTATCTCTTCATAAAATGTGTATGTTTTGTTGATTTTTTGTCATTCATAGTTACTATTCTTCTATTAATCTTTTCTTCTCTATTTTTTTATATGTTTTATACCTTTAGTAGTTTCCTTTTACTATGTCTATAACAAAAGCATATAATTATTTTTATTGTTACATTCATTTACTACTAACCAATAACATTTCAACAATCATATTATTACGCATGGAAATTAATGGTTATCCGATTCTCATATGCGTAGTTGGACTCTCCTACATGTAATATTTCATGCTAATATTTTTTGTAACTCATGAAGCAAATAGAAGAAAATTTCCATTCACACATTCTATTTCTACTCCACCTCAAAGTTTATTTATTTTTGTTTTTCATATCCTTCAGTTATGGACAACTTAGATGCTTTGAAGTTTGGTCCTGCTTTGCCTGAAATAACGCAACAGGAGCATTTTTTTCATGGAATTCAATCTATGGTCACCAACCAACACCGTGAACCATTCGACTTATTTGATCGATCTTTACATTGCTTGTCTACGCTAAAGAAAATTATACACACATATATGCATATATGTGATAGGGAAGTGGGAAGACATTTGAGAAAAGATTGGCTTCATAGACAAAATGGTCATGGTCAAGTCGATCTTAATTGGTGTTGTCGATGCCAACAATCTGGTTGCATATTAGAGTAAGATTCTAACAATTTTATGGGATTCTAACAATGTTTTTTAATCTATATATTTTATTCCTTTCCTTCTATGTTATAGAATGTTTTTGAAACTGATCAAACTTTTTGTTGTTTTCATTATACATTATACTTCTAATTATTGTTGTATTTTTCTCAACCAGGATTATGGACAACAGAGATTTTTCAAGATTTAGTTGGGCTCTATATCAAATCGCCGAACAAGAAGAATACTTTACTCTCTTTCAAAATTTCATCTCTGTGTGAACTGATATAGAGTGTTACATATTTGACAATACATTTCATTTTTTGTTAAACCTGAAGAATTCAATGTTAGAACTACAACATATTTTTGTAATGATTGGTGTTGATGTAAACTCACCTTCCATTTATCATGGATCGGTATAGTCTTTATATAGTTATTAAGTAAAATTGTAATGAACAGAGTTTACAAAATTGTGAACATATGTTTTCTTAAATTTGAAAAGAGATTTTCGAATTATATTTCTTAACTTTCATTCAGATGTTTGTTTAAGAACAATTTCAGAAATATTCATATATCATATGAACTTTTGGATGAAAATATGATCTGAAAATATGATATGCCATTTTGACCTTTTCGAAATTCTTCTTTCATGCATTGCTATCTTTTTATTTTCTACCCTTATACAAGGAAACACCATTTTTTTTACTGAAAACAAATGTTTAAAGGTTCATGAGCATTAACAATGCAACACAACTCAAAAGTGATGGATGCAAAAAAGTCTTAGATTTTATGATGGTGCAATTTATAAGTTTTATGATCCACATGTGCCATTAATATATCGAAAGAAAATTCAATACTATGATCTTACCCACACAACTATATATTATGTATATATGGATGCAAATAAGTCATAGATTTTATGATGTTGCAATTTATAAATTATGATGTTGGCATAAAGAATGAAACACAACTAAAACTAATATTTAAAGTGAAAATGTAAAATGCATCCCCGAATAAAAGGATTTTATCAACACCACAATGTCGATTTTTTCCCACTTTCCCATTGTCATCATCATTTCCCAATGTCTCCATCTGATGCTTTTTGGTCAATGTTGCATTAGGACGAATATTTCCCAACGTCACAATGTGACTTTACAATTTTTTTTTTTAGGTTTTACTTTATTTATACTTTATACTTCATTAATTTATTATTTAATAATGTATAAATCCTTCACTAATACATACTTGTATTAATTATTACAACATAAATATATTAATTATAATTTATTTATAATATTAATGTATTAATATATTATTTTTAATATATTTGTAATTCCTTTTAACCATGTGACGATTTTTTCTCAACGTCGCATTATCACAAATATTTCCCATTGTCACATTATGACGTGCCTTTTCCAACGTCGCCATGCCACTTTAATAACATTTCCCAAAGTTGCATTCCAACATGCATTTTCCAACGTCACTTTGTGCATTTAATAATATTTCCCAATGTCGCATTTTGACGTGCATTTTCCAACGTCACATTTGTGCATTTTCCAACATCACAATGTACAATAATATATTTATGTGTTATGTATTATTATTTGAATAATCTTATTATTTTATTAATGTATTACTTTATTTTTCTATAAATAGTTTACTATTGGTTTAATACTTAAATTTTAATACTTTCATGTAATATTATACTAATATTTATTTTTATTTTTTAAGTTTACTATAGTTTAAATATTTTATTTTATGAATTGTTTATTTATGTATTACTATTTTATTAATGTTTTACTCTAATACATTAGATTTTTATTTTTTTTTATTTAATAATTATAAATAATGTTATTTTTTTAATATTATTAATTATAAATATATTATTATTAATAAATATAAATAACTTAAGTTTATTATTATTTATTATAAATATCGTATTACTTTATTTGTATTAATAAAGTACTATTAATATTATAAATAAGGTTTTCTTATTAATTTATAATATTAATAATATTTTATTACTAAAGTATTATTAATATGATTTATTAATGTTATAATATTAATATAATTATTAATAATTATTTTTTCTTAATATTAATGTTATTATTATATTTATTAATAATAACTCATTATTGTTAATATTTCTAAAGTGGTTATTGCTATTAATAATTAATTTTTTTTAATAATTATAAATAATATTTTTTTTTAATATTATTAATTATAAATATATAATTATTAATAAGTATAAATAATCTATGTTTATTATTATTATTTATTATAAATATTGTATTACTTTATTTGTATTAATAAAGTACTATTAATATTATAAATAAGGTTTTTTTATTAATTTATAATATTAATAATATGTTATAATTAAAGTACTATTAATATTATTTATTATATTTATTAATAATAATTCATTATTATTAATATTTCTAAAGTGGTTGTTGCTATTAATAATAGTTATTATTAATTAATAATTACATTTTATACTAATTAATAATAATTTTAATTATCTATTTTATTATTATTATTATTATTTATAAATATATTATTATACTAATTGTATTTTTATTTTTATAAATAATGCAATACTTTATTTATAAATTATAAATAATGAAATACTTTATTTTTATTAATAAAGTTTTATTTTTATTAATAATAATGTTTTATTATTAATATAATTATTAATTATATTTATAAAGTGATTGTTGCTATTAATAATAGATTATTATTAATTAATCAATTTATTAAAAATGAGTTATTACTAATTAATAAATTATGTACTAATATATTAATGATAGTCCTTAAGGTATGTGTGTCTTCAACTAGCAACAACCACTTTATAAAAGTGATTGATATAAGTCGATCCGAATTATTTTTCACCTTTATAAATTAATAACACCAATCAACTTATATCAACCACTTTTATAAAGTGATTATTGCTAGTAGATAACATAACTCATAGTTAAAATCGTAGTAATCATACATTATGATGGCCTCCTTACATGATGTTGCAGCTCGCAAGCCATCCCAATTACTCAAAATGTCTTACCTGTCATTATCGTTATCTTCTCTTCACTTGCAACGTGCAATGGAATGCTATCGAGAGCAATATTATTATTATCATTTAATACTGTTCAGTATCGTGCATGGAAAAATCCTGCCACAACTATATTGCTTGTTCTGCGGAGCCCGATGGGACGTCTCGGGCACTGGGCACCAAAAGGTAGAAGTCTAGCCGGTCGTCATACCCCTCCGCCGCCCAACTCCCCGTGCCGCCCTACGTCCCCTCGCATTTGAATTTTGAAATTTAAATGGAGGGAATGGATACCCTGCCAAAATCACGCCGACAAGTTTGTTCTTCCCGACATGCTACGCAATACAGTGGATCGATCTCAGCTCGACCCACAGGATCTGATCCCTATACATTATTCTTCAATCTCCACTCATCTACCTCACACCAAGACTCACACTAACGAGTTTGTTCTGCACAAAGCTCGATTCGGATTAGAATTCGGATTTTCTATTGCCTGTCTACTTTGATCTCAAGCTTTTTCCTGCCAACGATGACCACCCTGTTCATGATTTATCCAATGACCAGAGGATTGTGAAGGAGGTTTATGAGACTGTGAGAGCAAGTTCTCAATGGAACGAGACGCTTCTGATAGTTACTTATGATGAACACGGTGGGTTTGATGATCATGTGCCTATGCCTGTGAGAAATGTCCCCAACCCAGATGGGATTGTTGGTCCCCATCCTTCTTTTTTTCAAGTTTGATAGATTGGGTGTGAGGGTGCCCATAATCATGGTTTCTCCATGGATTAAGAAAGGCACAGGTATGATTATGACAATACCATTGAAATTCTTTCAAAACTTTACAGGGACTATTATCATTTATTCATTCATATTGATATCATGTATATTGGAATGTTTGATTATTGCAGCGATTCACCATCCCACTGGGTTGACCTCTACTTCATAGTTTGAACATTCCTCCATCCTGTCCACTGTTAAGAATATGTTTAATCTCTCTTCTAATTTTCTCACATACAGAGATGCCTGGGCTGGAACTTTCGAAAATGTGGTGGATGTCAAAGGAGGTCCTTGAACTGATTGTTGAGGTATACTATACTTTTTCTCAATTAAATAACTGGTTATTAACATTTTTTACGGCTGACGAGGAGACTCGTCGGACCAAAACAGTTGTTCTGCCCAAGCCAAACGCCATGAGGGAGACCCCTGCAGAGCAAGATGCAAAGCTGAGTGAGTTTTAGAAAGAACTGGTATAACTCGCTGCAGTCATTAATGGCGATCACATTCTCAAAAGTTATCTGAACGAAATTGGGAATCATATGAATGTGAAAGAAGCAAATGATTATGTTGAAGATGCCATGGAAAGGATTTCGTGAATTCAAAATTATTGGAGGAGGAGGTGGGGGTGTGCATTGAGATGTGGAGGGGAAAAGAGGGAGAGCTGAAACGGGAGACAATGGAGAGAAGAGTAAGGATGGTGATGAAGGAAGAGAAATGAAATTACTTGAGACAGAGAGCCGCGAAGATAAGAGCAACGACTACGAAAGTTGTGAGTGAAGACGAAGATGGTAGGAAAGGGTCATATGTTTGTGATGTGGAAGACATGATAAGAGCGCTTAAAGTAGAATATGAAGGGTAGAGTAGTGTTGTATCTCACCTATCTTCCTCCTTCTATCCCATATTTGCATTACAAAGATTGAATAATAAGATTATACTCCTTGGGTTTACTGCACACTCAGCATAATCTTGATAACGGGCACTTGAAATTCTTTATTTGGAGTTATCTGTGTGTGAATTTGATGAACATCACGATTTTAGAGGCAAAGGTTTTTTATTTGGAGTTGGTGAAACATGGTTTTGGCATTCTAATATTTTTGAAAAAATAAAGAATGAATAGTTTTCTTATTTGGAGTTTGGTGAAAC
This sequence comes from Picea engelmannii, assembly GCA_009831015.1. Lineage (NCBI taxonomy): Eukaryota > Viridiplantae > Streptophyta > Pinopsida > Pinales > Pinaceae > Picea > Picea engelmannii. The sequence goes on along the minus strand of ML782491.1, from coordinate 581,481 downwards.
ATTGTTTTGGGATTCTAACACCTTTGAAAAAATAAAGAAGAAATGGTTCTATGGAAACTTTGCTTTCTTAAATGTTTTATGTTTTTTTATTAGGAATTATTTATTACGGAAATTTGGTGAAACATTGTTTTGGCATTTTCAGAAATTTGGAAAAATAAAGAATGAATGGTTTTATGGAAGCTTTGTTTATAATATTTTTAGAAAATGTTGAAAATATAATAATACATTAAAGAATAAGTGATTTAATAAAAAAATTGTCAATAACAT
>ML782491.1:553662-573631 GCA_009831015.1 Picea engelmannii | reverse complement strand
TACTTTCCTACTTCTTCCCAAGCTTCATTTCCTCTTCAAATATCGCCAAAAACAACTCCTGCAAGTCAATTTCACATGGAGATGTTGGGTATGATGCATTCATGATATTATTGGCGTATTTGTATAAATATGTATCTTGTTTAGTAGTTTGAATGTGAATCTATTTATCAAGGTCTCTATCTTGTTTGGCGAGTTTAATGTGAATATGTTGATCATCACATTTCCAATTCTACTGTTGGGTTGTTAGTTGTGTCCATTAATCTAAACTCGCCTAAAATATTATGCTACTCCAATGGTAGTCAATGGTAACACTATCATATTTTATAGTGAGAGGCACAGTCATTGTTAATTGTTAATTGATGTGTGATGATACTATTGAAGTTGGGGCATGTGGATATGGATCATTTGCAACAAGGCTATATGGATAGATTGTGGAGCTACCATTGTTAAACTATATAGGAATGACCACCTTGGAGTGACACATACTGTCACCTAAGCCATCCTAGCCCCAATTTTGATGCATTTACATATTTCTTGTAGTTATATTGAATTTGAATTTTCAAATGATATGCACACACCCCAAATTATGAAACAATTCAAGGGAGAGTGACAGTGGTTATAGACCTCACGCAAAACAACCAAACATATTGTGTTGCAACCCACAACACATTCTCAAGCCTAGCACTTGTAGGTAAGGGCCCATAACTTCTTAAGGCCATGATTATAGATATCCAATATAAAAGGTGAACAAAACATTAATCTATTAAGTTTTTTACACATCAAGACCAAGTAGGGGGTTAACATATAATTAATGTCTCTAAGAATATATATTCAAACATGATTGGGTATTGTGGATAAAAGAGTGGTGCCTCATCACTTGCATTAACCAAGGGCTTAAATTTGGGTTTTGGGGTGAGTCCAAAGAGTGCATATAGCTTTGGAATTTTGGAAGCTACCGAGATTTAGCTACTACTAATTATGGTAGTTTCTCTAGAACAAAAACAACTTATATAATCTAAGCAACAACAACAAAAAAAATTAGAGGAAACTAGGATCAAAGGTACATAAAAGTAGTTAATGAGTAAGTAGAAGCTTCAACAATTACTAACAAATGCATTCTACTTGAATTTGTATAAGTCACCACTGGACGAAGTAATACGGAGTACCATCTTTAAAAAGATTATAAGGATTATTTTTAAATTGATAAAATATTTTTGAAAAACTTTATAAAACATCACAAATTTAAAACCAAGTCAAATACAAGTACTAATAAACATCATAAGCACATCCATACATGAATAATATGTTATTGGAGAGTTAGGGAAGTAATAAGAATTTATGATTTTATTAATTTAGAAATTATTATTAAGTAAATAATAATTTTGAAATATAATTTATATATTTTAATTTTATAGAATTATTAATATATAAATTTTTAGTTTTTTTTTAAGGAGATAAAGATGGTTTTGAATAATTTGTATATCATTTTGATCATTTTGATTCTATTTTTTATAAAGAAAATATTTAAAAAAAAAAAATTATAAAATCTTATAAATAACTCATTGTTTAACTACTTTTTAATTCTATTTTTTATAAAGAAAATATTTAAAAAAAAAAATTATAAAATCTTATAAATAACTCATTGTTTAACTACTTTAAAAAGTTATTGACAATAATAATTAATACTTATTATTTTTATTTTAAATTTTTTAAAAATAAATAACTATAAAATCATTTAATTAATTTTAATAAATTATTTTAATACTAATTAGAAATAAGGTATCCCAAATTATTTTCATTGGATCTTAATGATTGCTTATTTTAAAGAGCGATGGAAGACATCCAAAGAATTAAATCAAACTAAAAAGTTGAAAAAATGAAATAATGTTGTCAATCCTCAGAGTAATTGAAGGAGATTCCAATACCTCAGAGATAATGGATAATGGGTATAATTTTTTTGTTTTTTTTTAAGATTCAAATTTGGTAAAAACGAAGTCCCGAGTTGCTGCTGCACCATGGTTCGAATTTTTTACATAAATATTTGGAAAGGAAATTGTTGAAGTGCTTGATTATCTTACAGTATCTGATTAAGGACGTTTACATCGTCCATCATCTTAACAGTGGCCGAGATGGAGGAATGTTCAAACTCCGAAGTAGAGGTCGGCCCACTGGGACGGTGTATCACTGCAATAATTAAACATTCCAATATACATGATATCAATATGAATGAATAAATGATAACAGTTTCTGTAAAGTTTTCAAAGAATTTCAATGGTATTGTCATAATCATACCTGTGCCCATGGAGAAACCATGATCGTGGGAACCCTCACACCCAATCTATCAAACTTGAAGAAAAGAAGGATGGGGACCAACAATCCCATCTGGGTTGGGGACATTTCTCACAGGCGTAGGCACATGATCATAAAACCCACCGTGTTCATCATAAATAACTATCAGAAGCGTCTCGTGCCACTGAGGACTCGCCCTCAGAGTCTCATAAACCTCCTTCACAATCCTCTGGTCGTTGGATAAATCATGAGCAGGGTGGTCATCGTTGGCAGGAAAGAGCTTGAGATCAAAGTAGCGAGGCAATAGAAAATCCGAATCGAGCTTTGTGCAGAACAAACTCGTCGGCGTCAGTCTTGGTGTGAGGCAGATGAGTGAGGATTGAAGAACAATGTCCAGGGATCAGATTCTGTGGCCCTTTTTTATGCATGGGTCCAGCTGAGATCGATCCACTGTAACGCGCGGCATGTCGGGCAGAACAAACTCGTCGGCGTCCGTCTTGGTGTGAGGCAGATGAGTGCAGAGGGAGCAATAGACGGAGTGTTAGCTTCTGGCGCGGTATCCATTCCCTCCATTTAAATTTCAAAATTCAAATGCGACGTAGGACGGAACGGGGAGCTGGGCGGCGGAACGGGGCGGAGGGGTATGACAGCCGGCTGGGCTTCTACCTTTTGGTGCCCGGTGCCCGAGACGTCCCATCGGGCTCCAAAAGGTAGCGCAGTTAGCTTACTCATTTTCTCCGGCATACGAAATCGAGACTGATGAGACGTCTCCGACATCGGGCTCCCATCCCGTAGAACGCCGCGGCCGGCCAAGCTCCCGTCCTCCGTTTCGGCCTCCTCCTCTTCCCACGCTAAGCTCCCTTTCTCCGTTTCGGCCTCCTCTGCCGCCACGCCATGCCATCCATGCATGATTGGATCACGTTTATGAAATTTAAATTTTAAATTTCATAAAGCCCGCTCGTTTCTTGGCTCCTTAAGTTCGTCTTTGCAGCCATATGCATTGCTGCGTCTTCTGCCCAGAGTCCCTGGCGGTTTTACATTTAGAATTATCAAAATTACCGTCGAGCAGCAGATGGCGACTTCTGCACCGCCCATCGCTGCCGCTGCACTGCCAACGCGAATACCAGAACTTTCCTTCCTTTCGGATACTCGATCCCTTTGTTCGCTTTGATTTGGGACTCGTAGGCTTCGTGATTGGATTGGAAGTAGGGATTCCAATTATATTGTATTGCAGAGGCTGGACGGTATGGAATTCAAAGCAGTGACTCTTCATGTTACAGTTATGGTAATGGTGGTGTCGTTGACATATGAGACGGCTTCAGCTCTTCCCAAATACCCATCGTTTCAGCTCTTCAGTTCTGAAACCTCATCCCAAATACCCATCGCTGCACTTTTCTGGTAACATATTTGCTTCTCATCTGCCAAGTTTGTCCAATGTTACGAATCTATGGCTTTTTTCATATGATTGGTTTACTTTTATGCAGGTCGCAGATTTCGCATTGGAACAATCTATGGAAAACAGGTGATCTATGTAAGATGCGGTGTAGGAATGGTACTGTGATCCCAAACCCTTTTAAACCCATTGAAATATCCATGGTACTGGATCGCAGCATGGGAGAGAATCCAATCGCCGTATTTGGGCCCCGGGCAGCTAGGAATGCTGTCAAGGCCACACCGGAGTTCATCAAGAGATTACCCGAAGAGATTGCCCAAATCTTCTCTTGTTACATAATCAAACACAAAGTTTTTGAAAAACAATCAATAGAGAATAGTAAATATAAAATGTGCCGGAGACGTAAATTTGAAAAACTACTTTGCCTAGGCTGCATCCTATGCAAGAGATTGAAACATTGGATCAAACTCTCTGCCAAATTTTACCATTAAAGTTCACAATTTATAGAACATAATGGCAAAAAATAGATTAGAACATATGCTTAACTTTATTCATGTGGCCAAAGATTTTTTATAGTTTTATAATGCGTCTAATCAATTAACTATCTAATGGAAAGAAACAATAAACCAAATGAGTGTATGTTGAAGGATGGAAGAAAAGATAAATAATGCATATGCACATGGCTTGAAGGTTGAAAGATGCATAGATTTGTAGAGAATGGTGCTATGGTGGAAAACTAAGTGTGGTATGGTGATTATCATGTGGAATTTCTCTTTGGTGTCGAAGTTGCCGAACCAAAGTTGTTATATATGTGGAGACAAAAAGCTAATGGTGTACATAAACATGTAAAGAATTGAAATTCATATAGAAAGTGAAAACATGAGAGAATCTTAACCATAGATGTGCATAGAACATAGTGTAATGGTATAGGGCACAGACTAAATAACTAGCAAATGTTAAAGAAGTCCAATGTCTAGGAGCCAAATCATTGTTCTCTTTGATTCTTAGTCCAATGCAAGAAGCATTGTTAGTCCATGTGGTGAATTGGTGGTGTCATGACAGAAAAAAGGTGATAATGGAGTATTCTAAAGATGATATAAGAATGCGTATATAAGCTAAAAAGGTTGGAAGCAACATCGCTATGTTGAATGTTGGGCTACAATAGAGATGGCATATAGAGAGATCAATGTTGGTCTTGAAAACTAAGTGTTATCTTTCTACAAGATTTGTCAATTGGTCATTGTCTATGTCTAGTGATGGTGGAAAGAAATTGAACCGAATGGAAAAATGCTTGTTGGAACAAGTATGCCATGTCTATGGGGTGAGATATCCAATGGTGCAAATAGAAATGTGAAATTTTGCACCATATACATGAAGTGAAAAAATGAGAAAGTTAAACCATAGAGGGGCATGTGAGTGCACTACCTAAATGTGTAAAGCATAAGTTGTGATTACTATTGAATGTACTTGTTGTGGATCTAGAGAGAAACCTACCACTTTATACCCAAGACTATCTCCAAGGGGTGTAAGATTGGTAGTGTTGTCATATAATTTGAGACCATCTGGAATCTTAGTAGTGAGAGACAAAATAAGTACACACTAAATAGTGCCCCATTTGTGATGTTTAAACGATTATGTTGAAGGTATTATCAATTTCCATGTTGAAACAAAGTGTCGGCTATATAGGTGCAATAGAAGCACAATCATCATCCTAAATAAGAGGCATCAAGTGCCATATGGATTATGCAAGTAGCCTAGGATTGTAGATAGCAATCCAAATCCAAGGATAGGGTAGCATAAGATATGTAAAATGGATCTTGGAGGTGATATATAATCCACATGTGTATGAGTATTGATCTAAAAAAATTCTTACGGAATGTAATGAGCAAGAGAATGTTGACATCCTATATTGTGAGATGATATTGTCGGTGCAAAAATATGGGGACAAGAATGTGCATTGTATCAGTAATGTCCCTAGCCACCAACAGGGCGAGGAAATAATGTCCCTAGCCACCAACAGGTCAAACAACCTCGCTTCAAGACGTCTCTCTTAGCTCTGATACCAATTTGTAACATTTATATGCACCTATCTATCTTAGATTAATAGTTACAACACTATGTTCATGCCACTTATTCATGCAGAAACAATACTAAACATTATGTCTCTATAAGCATACAAACCACATATTCTAACCATACACAGATTAATGTGAAATTAACAATAAGCCTACACATACAACATATATGATCTATCTAGGCATTGCTCATCAAGTTATAAAACATGTACAATTACACCACATACAATCAACAAAGATTTGGTACTTATCTTCTATTAGATGACCACCAACTGCGTGGAGACCTTCCATGAACCTCCCAACCTTAGACCACGATGCTCATCATGCTCAGCAGTGGGTCACCCCCGAGCTGAGACTAAGCTCCACCCAGGGCAAAGGAATCCTAGACTAGGCTGAGGTTACAAAAAACTGCACAATGCATCTGGAAGGATTCTCTCCAAGAGCCTACTTACGCCCACTACTCACAAACTCCCATTCCTTGCATGCATGTTCCACCCAAGGAATATGCACCTTCATTGTTCACGGTTGCTCCACTTCCCTTTCAGGGTCTTGACAACATTCCAGATCAGGAATTCGCAGAGCTCCATAGTTGGTGTTGGACTCTCTCTAGGAGAAAATCACTTCCCAACAAACTCTCTCACCTCGATGGTAGCAACCACAATTCGATAAGGCACAACACGGATTTGGAAAGTATAGATACGATGTGCTTCACATGCACAGGTCAGCTTCATGGGTTACTGGTTTCAGAGGTGGTTGAAAGATGCAAGGGTTGACGATGGAGGCCAAATGAGTTAGGCGAAGGATGGGAGAATGGGGAGCGAACCCCCCCAATGAGTCGAATTTCCAGCTTTAACTGTATGCGCCCAGGTCAACAACTGTCTTCCTGGAGCTACATGCACTCCATTTAGCACTTGTTCCCTTTTCGAGGAACTTAGGATAACTGGGTTTATTTTCCCCACTTTAGTATTTTCATTTTCATGAGTATATTATAATATTCCCTTGGGTTAATCCCTCTAGCTTAGCCCCTCTTTCCTAGCCTCTCAGTGTCATCCCTTTCCCTACCTAGTGGAGCTTAGTCCCCCATCACTTTTTCTTCGTGTTAGGTCTAAACACAACGATGTATCCAGGATCTTCGACCTATAACACATAAGCCTACCAGCTTATCAACACTCGACTCACCAGCCTACAAACATCAATACATTTCACAGGGGCTTGGCCTAGGGTATTATAGTATCCTAGATATATGTTGTGTGAAATGGATGTAAGAGGTAGAGTGTGGTGTGGTGCATCCAATAGTTGATGAGAAGTAGTTTTGGAATGACCCTCCATTTTTCAAAGTGAATTAATGATATATAAGACTTTGAGAATATCAGTAGTGAGTGGAAGTTGATTGTGCATGATATGGGGCATATAAATGGCTACAAAAGTGCCATGCCACATGATATCTCTCTTTGGAGGAAAAACGAACTGGTCTTGATCAATAGTTTAAGACCACATCTATGTTGGAATGAGATGTTAAACATGTGGATATCCTAGATTTGGTAGGAATGTTGGAGATCTGTCTGTTGGATTAGCTAGGAAGTGAGGTATAGGAATGGAGAGAGAGAGAGAGAGAGGAAAATGACAACATGGATATCCCATTAATGATTTTCTCATTAATGACCTGTCTTGATCCAATCCAACCTCATTTTCTTATTGGATTGGATTATCAAAGAAGTGTTTTGAATCAATTATATGATATGTTCTTGAAAACAACAAAGAATCAAGAAGAATCATTCAAGTTCTTCTTATGAGGGGTTCAACAAATAATTCATTAAAATGAGTTCAACATGAGATGGTATATTATGCCATGATGTAGAAGGTGACAGAGGAAATGGAAAAAAATTGTCACCTCTCCTCCTTTAGTCCAAAAGATAGTTTTTTCCCTCAAGAGGTTGTATTAAAGTCTCTTGAAGATGAAATTCAAAATGAAAGACAAAACATTCTCGCGTTCCATGAAGTCAAAGTCATGCATGAATAACTACATTGAATACCTAACTAGGGATAGCTGAGGGAAAACCCCCAAGTACTTCCCCTCATTTCAAGGATGGTACCCAAGGTAAACCCTAGAATCTTCAAAGTATAAGGCTAGTCAACAACAAGGCTTGAATTCAATACAAAAATATACTCATTATGTGCTCAATATGACACTTACAAGAATTGAACCTTGGTGGGGAGGATAACAATCATCCCTCCCAACCACCTGAGCTAAGCCCAATTGACACATTTATTAGGACCTTCCTACCCAAGTGAGAGAAATTTGAGAAAACAGTGAATCAAAGTATATATATTCCTTCAAAGCTCCTTTCAAATAGCTTCACTTTCCTCAAATTGATATTATTGAGAAAACTTTTGAATCTTGGAAAGTCTATATTGAAAAATATATCTAAAAGATAAGGAACAAGCATCCACTAGCCAAATGTCGAATACCAACAGTGAGGGGAACTAAATTGTTCTCTCCCCTACCATTTTCTATAAATAAGATAAATACTAAAGATAAGTGGCTTTTTGGCTAGACCTTGTAAACTAATTTTTTCAAGTTATTCAAGAATCCAAAATTGGTCACTTTTGGAAGACTCGATCTATTATCTTTTTATTATATGGGACTAGTCCTTAGTCTCCAATACTGGAATGAGTATAAGAATGTTTTCTTTTGTCGTAGACGTTTCTCATGCATTTGTAATTTATTCCTACTATTATTTTTTCAATAATTGTAAACCCATGAATGTGAGATTATAATCAATAATTTAAATGTAGACATACCTTGTTTGATTGATGGTTATTCAAATATTTCTATTATTAATGGAAAATAAATTGTTTTATGTTTTAATGGCTTAAATAACCGTTGATTTCATATTCATTCTTTGTTCTTAAAATCCTAGCTAGGTGTTTAGTTTAGGACTAGATTTGTTTTAGATTTAAAATTGCTTTTAAAGCCTAGTTTTAATAACTCAATGGAAATCCAATGTTGGTAACCATGCAATTAAAATGAAGAATTTTACTATGCCAAATGGAGAAAAGGATAATTGGGCCTTAGCTTAAAGTGAAATCCCCTTTTTTTTTACGATGGACATTTGTCCATGTCAATAGAGAGCTAATTGATTCAATCTTTAGATATGTGTAGATTCTAACACAATGCTTAAGGTTTGGCTTACCACTAGTATTATGGACTTGTGAAAGGTCAACTTTAGCACAACATCAAGTAACTAGTGTTTTAGCAACAACTTTGGGACAATCATGTGCCAAAAATAGTTTAATTGCAATGGTAACAAAGTGTCACATTATTGTATGATGGTCCAGGACAGTGCACATTCGCACTAGGGTCTACACATGACCTACACTAGCTAGCATGCATAGCTCACATCCCTAACACATGGCAATGCATACTTACACAACCTACCACCAAATCCTTATCTAGCATATTTTTGTCTAAGTATGCAACACCAACATGGAAAAAATCCTTCTAGATGCTTTTGGAATATCAATAATGTCCATATTATGTTGGGATGAATTATGTCCACATGATTTTGACAAATAAATGTCCACATCTTTACATTTTTTTATTTTTCTAAGAATCTTTAAAATTAGATTAAAGATTCTCTAATGATGAGGAGATGAATGACAAACGACGTATTTTTCATTTTGTTCTATTATACATACTCCTTTATAGTCTTTTGTTACATCTCTTCTCAAAGATTTGTTGTATCCATTCCTCCTTTTTTATCCAATTCTCCTTAATGAATATTGCTGACATCTTATCTTCACTCGATTGCTTGCACAACTTAGTTAATGTTTTTTGATGATTTTTGGCATCACTAATACTTCATAGCTTCTACCCATAGGTTGAGGTATTCACTAGTTTTTGGTTGCCCCTAAATTTACTCCTAGTATCCAAATAACTTAACCATGTAGCAAGTACTTGGCTACCCCTCCTCCCCAACCATTACAAGAAACTAAAGAGACACAAGTGCAAGTTGTTGGGACACATAGAGGCAAATACAACTACAAAGGTCTAAATTCCCACAAAGATAGATTATAGATGACACCAATACCAAAATGACTAGTAGGACTAAAAATCCACATTGCAAGACCTTATTAAGACTATAACTATACTAGTCAAATTTTGGAACACCTACTAAGACCAATCAATAGAAGGAAAAAAATGAGTTAATAAGTGGACAAACTAAAAGATCAACTAGTTGAAAATAGAGTGAGTTAATAAGTAGACAAACTTAACCTTTTAGACACATTCAATTTTTTCTATTTAAGCAAAGTTCTTCCATGTTCTAGTGATTTTTTCAAAATTTCAGTCATCTAAATCAAAGTTCCCATAAATCAAAGACAACTATGACTTCCCAAAAAAAAAAACAAACTTCTTTACTTGTTTAACTTACTCCTTTGAAAATCATTACCATAATTACTTAAAACATTAATAATTAAATATGTTAAGTTCTCACCCTTCTTTTTTTCAAGTTTTTTTATTTAAACAATATCATATAACTAATAACACATAGAGCTTAGTTGAAACTTTTGGGCTTTTGGATTACCACTTGCTTTAAGCAAAAGAATAAGCTAAAGCTAGCAAAATAGGTCTTAGTCCACGAGACAAGTAGAAATGTTATGTTGTAATCATGTTAATATGAAATGCATTATCCATTTGTGGGAATGTGAGTGGTTCTTTGTTGCTCTTGGCACTTGTTAGTTAGCCATAGAAATGCACAACTAAGACGCTCCTTTGTATTGCAATTACTCAAAGGCCAATAAAATCCAGTAAGCTCGAAAACAAGCCGAGTTCCACATTCCACGTAGCCATAGCCATAACTCAAAAGTACTTCGTGCAGAAGGCAATCATCCAGTGAGCTTACGAGACCAAGTTAACTCCATATCACTGGTGGAGAAATGAACAAAATTCACGCTGAAGAAAAACACACAGCTGCAAGATGATATCCTTAAAAATATCAAACCCTAATTATTATTTCCAAACCTCCATCTAGAGAACACTTTATCTAAGGCAGCCTAGTCAACTTGGAGACAATGGAACTATGATACCATTACTTTTACTAGATAAAAAAAACTTTTGCCACTTTGTATTTCTCTCTGGTTCATTAAATCAAAGATAGGCATTACAACTTAAATAAAAGATAGGCAGTACAACTTGCAGCACATTGGAACATAAATAAACGATGGGAAACCACTTTGAACATGAATATTCAGATCTGCTGTATTGGTTGTTTTTCAAAAACTTAGAATTTGTGTTTGATTATGTAACAAGAGAAGATTTGGGCAATCTCTTGATGAACTCCAGTGTGGCCTTGACAGCATTCCTAGCTGCCAGGAGCCCAAATATGGCGATTGGATTCTTCCCCTGCTGCGATCCAGTACCATAGATATTTCAATGGGTTTAAAAGGGTTTGGGATCACAGTACCATTCCTACACCACATCTTACATAGATCACCTTTTCTCCATAGATTGTTCCAATGCGAAATCTGCGACCTGCATAAAAGTAAATCAATCATATGAAAAAAGCCAATAGATTCGTAACATTGGACAAACTTGGCAGATGAGAAGCAAATATGTTACCAGAAAAGTGCAGCGATGGGTATTTGGGATGAGATTTCAGAACTGAAGAGCTGAAGCGATGGGTATTTGGGAAGAGCTGAAGCCGTCTCATATGTCAACGACACCACCATTACCATAACTGCAACATTAAGAGTCACTGCTTTGAATTCCATACCGTCTAGCCTCTGCAATGCAATATAAGTGGAATCCCTACTTCTAATCCAATCACGAAGCCTACGAGTCCCAAATCAAAGCGAACAGAGGGATTGGGTATCCGAAAGGAAAGTTCTGGTATTCGCGTTGGCAGTGCAGGCGACAGCGATAGGCGGTGCAGAAGTCGCCATCTCCTGCTCGACGGTGATCCCTGATCTGGTAATTTTGATAATTCTAAATGTAAAACCGCCAGGGACTCTGCGCAGAAGACGCAGCAATGCATATGGCTGCAAAGACGAACTTAAGGATCCAAGAAACGAGCAGGATTTATGAAATTTAAAATTTAAATTTCATAAGCGTGATCCAATCATGCTTGGATGGCATGGCATGGCGGCAGAGGAGGCCGAAACGGAGAACGGGAGGAGGAGGCCGAAACGGAGGACGGGAGCTTGGCAGAACACGACGTTCTATGGGATGGAAGCTCGATATCGGAGACGTTTCATCGAGTTCCATTATTCTCTACTTTAGTTAGCATGACTGCAGAAGAGGTCGAAACTGAAAACGGGAGGAGGAAGTTGAAACGGAGGACGGAACCTTGGTCAACCACAACTAAAATGAAAGTTCCATTTCGTAAAAGAATTAGCTTTCTCCATTCTCTACTAACTAAAGTTTTACTAACTAACTAAAATTCTTCTAATTAGCTAAAGTTCTTCGTCAATCCATGTCAATCAATAGTATTGGGCAGAGTTAATCAAGTATTGTGGATAGGAATTATTATAATAATCGGCCAGAAATGTAGCTACCTGTAATATGGATCCAGTCAAATCTACGAGGCGGCTGAGAATGATTTAGAGAAGAAAAACTGGATTCTAGAAAGTAACTACGAGACTTTAACGGTGTAGAAGACTGACTTTTATACTTATGACATCGCTAAATATAGGCCACATGATCGAGATACAGAGAAGCTCACCTTGGCTTATATGAAGACGAAGGCTTGGTTTCTCATAACCAGCAATTCAGGTATGGATGAGAATCGTCCAATGGCGCTCTTCATTATGGCATTGTTTTGCTTATGGCATCAGCAATAGTGCCTCTTGTTGAAGCTAACTCCTACTACTACAAGTCTCCACCACCACCATCTCCTCCTCCTCACTACAAGTCTCCACCACCACCATCCCCATCTCCTCCCGCGCCCTATCACTACAAGTCTCCGCCGCCACCATCTCCATCTCCTCCACCCTATCACTACAGCTCCCCGCCACCTCCACCACCATCCCACTCACCTCCTCCCTATCACTACAAGTCTCCTCCACCACCATCCCACTCCCCTCCTCCTTATCAATACAAGTCCCCTCCACCTCCACCTCCACCTCCACCATCCCCATCTCCTCCTCCTCCTCCCTATCACTACAAATCTCCCCCACCACCATCCCCATCTCCTCCTCCGCCCTATCACTTTAAGTCTCCGCCACCTCCATCACCATCTCCTCCACCTCCTTACCACTACAAATCTCCCCCACCACCATCACCATCTGCTCCTCCTCCCTATCACGACAAGTCTCCACCACCACCATCGCCATCTCCTCCACCTCCCTATCACTACAGGTCACCTCCACCTCCTCCCTATCATTACAAATCCCCGCCTCCACCATCCCCGTCTCCTTCTCTTCCTCCATATCACTACAAATCTCCCCCGCCACCGAGCCCATCGCCTCCTCCTCCTTATCACTACAAATCTCCTCCACCACCATCCCCATCTCCTCCACCTCCCTATCACTACAAGTCTCCACCGCCACCGTCCCCCTCCCCTCTTCCTTACCACTACAAGTACACATCTCCGTCACCTCCTCCCTACCATTACAAATACACTTCTCCACCGCCGCCAATCTACTGAGAAGCTCGTGAGCTTAATGCAGTCGAAGATTACGTGTTCATCTGGTAAATGTAACATCCTAATATTGTAGGGCCCCTGGAATTCAATTCAACAGTCTGCAGGGAAATAGTAAGATAGCTAAATAAGGCGCCAATCTTATCAAATGGAGTCTGTAATAAGCATGGCCGTTGTTGGTACAAAGTTTCTCGATAATATTATTTCTACATTTCACTGTTTCAGAAGCTGTCAAATGGCTGAACTGATTTATAAATGGCTATCATATATATTTGCCTCCTTGTACAGTGTCATTTCCGATATAGAGTGAGTCTTTCTGCGCCTGCGAAGGTTCTGCACGTGACCAATTATATTCCACTGACTACTCATTTTTATTTTTTCATGTCACCATTGCATTGAGATACTAAGTAAAGGACATACAATTTCAAATTAAATGAGTTTTGTACATACAGATTAACCTCTTACATTATATTGTTTTTGTTTATACTAATGACTAGCACAGCCACATAATTATGGGTTTTTACATACAACATTAACTAGATTAATAAGTTTTGGACATACAGATTAACCTCTTACATTATATTGTTTATGTTAATAATATCATATGATTATTTGGATGATGAACCCGGATAATCTATAACAATAATATAATTTGCATACTAAACCCTAAATCTATTATCAACTTAATATCATTAGGTCGAAAGGTTTACACCTATTGATAATGGGCAGATTTAATAGGGGTTTAATGTTTAATAAGTTTTCTATGGACATGATTAAATATGGCTGGAATATTCTTAGTAGTCACACAAAATAAATGGCTGTGATTTCAATCATTAACTTCCTAGCTATTATGTGTTTACTTTTTTATGTTTACCTAATCATATTTAAAAATTACTTTGATAGCTAACTGACTGCCAAGTAAGTGATTAACAGAAATTAAGATATTAACACCAGATAAATGAAGCCCAACCGTTTATTTGTTAATCAATAATAAAATTTAATAAATTCTTTTCCAACAGATACCTTTCTGGGTTCTCCAACTGCTGTATTAACAGCTATGCTAGTTTACATAACAAACCTTAAATCTATAACCATTTTTGAAAATAAAAATTAATTTCATATATACACTACTGAATTGAATTCATGCTCAATTATCATCTCTTCATGTGTTAGGTTTAAATCCATTTTAAAAATTTATAGAACCCAATGCAGATGCGGGCACGTTTCACATCCACGCAGCCACACATTGATCATGGCATGCTTCGGCCATAAGCACCCACATCCACGCGGCCACACTGATCTTGACATGCTTCGCCGTATCCACCCACAAACAGTGAAAAAAAATAGATTTAAATGAGTTTTATATTAAAAATTCATGAACACCTGTAAAAAAAAATGATCTATCGAAGTTAATTTGTTTATAATTAGTATGGTTTTATCTTAATTCCAGATTTATATATATTGAGGAGATTAAACTTATGGAGTTTACAACTCTTCCTTAAATTCTTTCAATACAAAAAAATTTGGACTTCATCCTTCTTTAGTCCATAATAAATTTATTATGAAGTTAGTATAAATATAGATTTACATAGATTTACTCTAGGGCGAAGTTAATTTGTTTATAATTAGTATGGTTTTATCTTCATTCCAAATTTATGTATATTGAGGAGATTAAACTTGTGGAGTTTAAAACTCTTAAATTCTTTCAATAAAAAAAATTTGGACTTCATCTTTTTTTAAGTCCATAATAAATTTATTATGAAGTTAATATAAATATAGATTTACCCTAGGGGTGAGTGCACAGTGCACACGCACCCTTAAACTTTTTTAAAGGTCACGGACCCTTAAACTTTTTATTTTGATTTTTAGAGCGAAGAGTGAAGAGTTAGAGATGAGAAAGAAGGGAGGATCTTGCTACAATGTCTAGGTATGTTTGATTTATCTTATTTTTAATTCAATTTAGTCTTTTGCTCTCAAGAATCTAATTTTTTTTTTTTTTGTAATTTTATATTTTAATTAAAAAAACAACCTAATTTACATGCCATGGCTTTTAAATTGCAACATATATAATATAATGGAACCCCAAGACAATGTAAATGGCTAAGAAGAAAACGAAGAAGATCAAAATCCCAACCCACCACAACCACCCAATGTAAACACTCAAATTGATGAGGGGTTGGTTATATTAAGAACCCTTGAGGAACAATTAAGGGACACTAGAGAGCCTAACAGAGTCTCCTTGACCACTTCTTTGGACATCATTGTGAAATCCATTGCAAGTGCCCAAGGGAAATTGACCTCTATTTTTTATTATAGGGCAATAATGTATGAGTACTATAACAATAGTTTGGACAGAAACCAAGTCAAAGAACTCAGCATTTCAAAACAACAAATATTGTCTATTTTTAGGGATCCTAGAAATGGACAAAAACTATTATTGATCAAAAACTATTATTGATCAAAACTGGATGGATAGATGCTATATGATTTTTGATAAACCTCCCTACAATAACACAGAGATGTCCTTATATTTTATGAGAAAATTATGGGTTGAGTTTATTTTGGGTAATCATGTCAACTACTTTGATATTAGTAAATTTCATGGGGTGGGTTGAGGATCCGCACAGGACCGAGAGCATGCCACGCGTGACCCTGTGTTAGGTCATCACCCCCCAGGCAAAGGCCTGACCCCCCTACCCAACATCTTCGTGTTGCAGAGAGATTGCAACATGTACAACTAGCCATTTCATCATTGACTCGTAGCCTAGTGAAACACAGTAGGTGCATGTCAGTGACATTAATACAGGGGTTGGAGCTTCAACATGCACATGAGAGTATAGTGAGGAGAGGGCACATGGGCACAATAGTTTTCCATGTGAATCTCACAGATGCTCGAGCTATGGGCATACATGATATGGGCCTATAGATCCCAGTGGACAACATAGCTTCATGGAGGAGGTTAGTATCTTAACCCTCTCTATGTTCTTCATCGTTATATTTTTATTTTGTATTTTGTGTATTTATATTGATATTTTAATGTATGTTGTTTTGCAGTTGTTACGTTTGAGCAGTAGAATCTCTATTCCCATGGATGCATGATCTAAAAATGAAGAAGACTTGTATTCTTGAAATTATTTGCAAGATTTGATTCATGTGTTAAAATGAAAATGGATCAATTTTTGCAACACAACTTTTATAGAAATTACTCATTCAAGATGCATATAAATAGCAGCAATAAACAATGAACAGAAAACACATAACACAACAAATGATAAAGGAGTTCACTCCTCTCTTGGGCTACATCTCCTGGTCTAGCTTCCAATGGATCTTTTGTATTATTTTCTCAATGTGCTCAAATATGTTCTTTATAATGCTCAAAATGACAAATAGATGGCTCCAATGGCTTCAGAACATCCAAAAACCCCTAGATGGGCTTTTTCGGCACCTCGTTTGGCCAAAAATTGAAGAAGATATGCTTCTTGGAAGTTCCCCTTCAAACTTCTTGTCTTTGGATCGCCAAAATGCACCCTTGTTACCTCAACCTATCCCCCACGCGCATTTATGTGGAAAAACCCAGCATCGGACGCAACCGCACAACCGGTGCGAACTGTAGGACGATTATGTGCTAACCCCTAACCGTCTAAGACCGAGGGCATATGAAGCACCATACGACCGCGCGCTAATATATAAAGGGCCAAAGTTTAAAACGGTTAGAAAAGGCGCGCTCGTGGTCACATCGTATATCCATACGACCAGGGCTCATATGAAAAGGCTATATAATAAATGGTTAGAGGGCGCGCATATGGTAACAATGGTTACATTGTATACACATGGGACTGGGGGCCGAGGCTAAGCCCTGGCCCGGTCCGGGCCCCAACATACAATATATTTCAATTTAAATATAATGTTTTCCATATATATAACAAATCACATACGGTGGCGCGCCGGTTGGGTGGCCCTTCCCAAGTCTCTTCCCCTGCCCAAAGGTCGCGGGGTCGAGTCCTGTCGATTGCACAAATTTAAAACCAATATATAGGTGACATGTGGAGGCCATTGATTGGGCCACGTGTCGCCATCCCATTTGCTGCAAACAAGCCATATCATATGCCAACTGTCCACACAACTACCTGACATGTTTCGTACTGCCTTGCAACGTGTCGTACGATCTGCCATGTCAGAATCCGTACGGACTGTACGCACTGTACAGTCAGCATCCTTTTTTTTTGTCTGTTTGTCGTTTTGAACAGAACATGATATCTCTCTCTCCCGACATTCGTTTGAGCCCAAATGAGTTGCATTGGATTCGTGACGACGAGGCCTACGCTCCCGTTCGATTTGAAGTGATTCCGAGCACTTTGAATTTTGAGCAAAATTTGATCCCCTGGATCACACCTCCCCATTGGAAAGCTTTTGGACCTCCAAAAGACTATTTTCAGTCTATTTGAATATGAGGGTGTAGTTCCGTCACCTTTCCAACCTAAATCCACTTGGATTTTCTTGGATTTGTACCTTTAAGACCAACTCGAAGATACTCCACATTTTCTCGTTTTGAAGTTCTCATTCTCCTATAAAGGATTGTGTCTTCATGCAGTTCTATGAGATATTCTGGGGAGAAATCATCTATAGAAGGAATCTGAACATGCTCTCTGTGATCATCAATCAAAGGAGGCTCAAACAATTTTAAATTCTGACCATTAACAACTGCATACATTTGCATATAAGGAGGCAAATCTAAACGGAAGGAATTGTTATCAATCTTGTCAATAATCTTGAAAGGACCATATCGAATTGGTTTCAGTTTTTTACCTTCTCCTTTAAGCCTCTCCTTACTAATGTAAAGCCAAATTTCATCTCCAACTTGGAAACTGTGATCAACACGATGCTTGTCATGTCTTGTCTTGTACTTGGCTTGACTCTTTTCCAACTTCTTTTGCACCATTTGATGTATTGACTGAATTTGTTCAATGAACTTTTTTGCCCTATCAATGTCATATTGACCATCGATAGCAATATCCTTCCCAAAGATAAAATCTAAAGGATATTTGGGCAAATAGCCAAAACATGCTTCAAATGGCGACGTTTGAGTTGAAGAGTGCTTAGCTTGATTGTAAGCATGTTGAATGTAGTGTAAATGCTCATCCCAAAGTTTAGGATGCTTGCTGCAATAACCACGAAGAAGATGCACCACTGTTCTATTTATCACTTCTGTCTGACCATCGGTTTGCAGATGAAAAGTTGTGCTCTTTTTCAGTTTGGTGTCCATGAGTGCCCATAAAATCGACCAAAAACTTCCAATAAATCGAGAATCCCAATCAGAAATAATGGATTTAGGCAATTCAAAATGCACCCAAACATTTAGAAAGAACATTTGTGTCATTTTCTCAGCTGTAACTTGCTTCTTACAAGGCATCAAAATACACATTTTTCTAAATCGATCAACCACAACATAAAGATAATCATGATTTCGTTTAGACATAGGTAGACCTTCTACAAAGTCCATAGAAATACTTTTCCAAGGACGAGAAGGAACCGGAAGTGGAGTATACAAACCCAACTTTCGATTGCTAGGTTTTCATGTGGCACATAATGAACATCCTCAAACATATCTCGAAACAATTTCATTCATTTTAGGCCAATAGCAGTACCTTTGCAAATTAGCCACTGTCTTGCCTACACCAAAGTGACCAACAATAAGAGAAGAATGGGCTTCTCTTAATATGTTGATTATTTCTCCCTGTGGCATACATAGCTCGCCAATATGATACAAAATATTATCATGCACATGGTAATCCAATTCCTCAACATGGTTAGAATGACACAAAGTCTCATATACTTTTTTAAAATCAGTATCTAAAGCATATTCCTCAACATAACTCTCATGCATGATAGGACTATGCTTAAGAATAAATGAAGCACTAATAATAGGCCTTGAAAGCATATCAACAACTTTGTTATAAATTCCCTTCTTATACCTTATGACCAAGTGGAACTGTTGTAGAAAACACATCCATTTGAAGTGCCTAGATTGTTGTAGCTTTGTTTGTGATTGTAAGTATTGCAGTGGTTGATGATCTGTGTGGACAATGGTTTCTTTCCCCAACAAATAATGTTTCCATTTTTTCACACTTTGCACCAATGCATACAACTCCTTATCATAAGTAGGATAGTTAATCATGACACCATTAAAAGTTTCAGAATGAAAACAAATGGGCTTACCATGTTGTAGTAAGACTACTCCCATTGCATAATTGCTTGCATCTGTTTGGATTTCAAAAGGTTGCCTTAAATTTGGAAGTGCAAGAACTGGCGCTGAACAGATCTTCTCTTTCAAAGTATTAAAATCCTTTTGTTGCTTGCCTCCCCATTGAAAAATTTGCTTGACGCTTGTCATCGGATGTAATGGAGCTGCAATGCAAGAAAAGTTAGCAATAAACTTTCTCCAATATTGGGCTGCTCTCAAAAAACTTCTTACCTCTATCACATTGTTGGGCTTGGGCCATTCCAATATGACTTTGACCTTGGAGGGATCAATTTTTAATTCGCCTCCACCAACAATATGCCCTAAGTAAATA
>ML782491.1:538493-551996 GCA_009831015.1 Picea engelmannii | reverse complement strand
GAGTGGCCTGAACACAAACTTTATCTAGATTTGAAGGATTAAACATGAGTATTGTATGTCTCAAATAACTATGTAAAGCTCCAATGTATTTGAGTAAAGTTTCTTGAGAAGACAAATCTACTCCCAAAACCAAATCTCTTCTCATAAATTCTTGAGTAAATCTTTGCACATTTTGTCCTTTAGCTTGTCTAAAATTTTGCCAATCCATAGTAGCTTTTTGCATATATGCCAATGGCTAAAATCGTCTTTTAATTGCAACAGTAAAATCATTCCAAGAGGTTAAAATTTTACCATGTTTCTTCTTGTCCTCTTGATTCTTGGATTCCCACCAAATGAGTGCTGAACTATCCAATCTTAAAGAAGCAAGCTGAATCTTAGTTTCATCATCTTGAATTTTTTGTATCTTACAATACACCTCAATCTAACGAATCCAATTATCTAATTTCTCAGCATTTACCTCTCCATTGTATGTTGGCAATTCAAATTTAATATCAATCTTTAACAAAGGAATTTGTGAAGGAGTTTTACCATGTCCTTTTGGAGAATTTGGAAGAGTTCTTGAACTGGTAGAAGAAGAAGAAGAAGATGGAGGTGAGGGTGGTCGAGAAGCACCATTCCCTCCATTTCCATTTGGATTTTTATCACCACTGTCTCCCTTATGCTTTGAAAGGTTGGAGCCTTCACCTTGCAACCTTGTATTCCTTTCCATCAAGATTTTCATCATTTCTCTCATTTCCATGACAGCCTTTCTGAGATCTTCATCTTCTGTAGGAATATGTTCATGACTCTCTTCATGAGCCATACTTGGTGAATGCCTCCTTGAAACTTGCGGTGATGATATAATATTCCTTCTTGAAGGATGAGAAATTGATTCTACAAGTTGACCTTCTCCTCTTGCGAGTTTCAACCTTGTGAGCATCAGAAAACAAAACACTTGAAAATAATCAAGTCTTCAAAAACCTATGCTCTGATACCAACTTGATCTAAAAATGAAGAAGACTTATATTCTTGAGATTATTTGCAAGATTTAATTCATGTGTTAAAATGAAAATGGATCAATTTTTGCAACACAACCTTTATAGAAATTACTCATTCAAGATGCATATAAACAACAACAATAAATAGTGAACAGAAAACACATAACACAACAAATGATCAAGGAGTTCACCCCTCTCTTGGGATACATCTCTTGGTCCAGCTTCCAATGGATCTTTTGTATTATTTTCTCAAAGTGATCAAATATCTGCTTTGCAATGCTCAAAATGCCAAATAGATGGCTCCAATGGCTCCAAAATGTCCAAAAACCCCTAGCTGGGCTTTTTTAGCACCTCGTTTGGCCAAAAATTGAAGAAGATAGGCTTCCTGGAAGTTCCCCTTCAAACTTGTTGTCTTTGGATCGCCAAAATGCACCCTTGTTACCTCAACCTAGCCCCCATGCACATTTATGTGGAAAAACCCAGCACCGGGCGCAACCACACAACAGGTGCGAACTGTAGGATGGTTACGCACCAGCCCCTAACCATCTAAGACCGAGGGCATATGAAGCGCCATACGACCGTGTGCTAATATATAAAGGGCCAAAGTTTAAAACAGTTAGAAAAGGTGGGCCCGTGGTCACATCGTATATCCATACGACGAGGGCTCATATGAAAAGGTTATATAATAAATGGTCGGAGGGCATGCATATGGTAATGGTGGTTACATTGTATACACACGAGACCGGGGGCTGGGGATAAGCCCCGGCTCGGTCCGTGCCCCAACATACAATATATTTCAATTTAAATATAATGTTTTCCATATATATAACAAGGCACATACGGTGGCGCGCCGGTTGGGCGGCCCTTCCCAAGTCTCTTCCCCTGCCCAGAGGTCGCAGGGTCGAGTCCTGTCGATTGCATAAATTTTAAACCAATATATAGGTGACACGTGGTGGCCATTGATTGGGCCACATGTCGCCATACCATTTGCTACAAACAAGCCATGTCATATGACAACTGTCTACACAACTTCCTTCCACATGTCGTATGGCCTTGCCACGTGTCGTACGGTCTACCACGTCAGCATCTGTATGGACTGTACGGATTGTACAGTCAACATCCCTTTTTTTTGCCTGTTTGTCGTTTTGAACAGAACGCGATATCTATCTCTCTCGATGTCCATTTGAACCCAAACGAGTTGCATTAGGTTCATGGAAACGAGGCCTATGCTCTTGTTCGATTTGAAGCGATTCCGAGAACTTTGAATTTTGAGCAATATTTGATCCCCTGGATCAATGCATCAGTGCCTGGCCCCACCACTGATACAATAGTAGATGCAACATGTTCATTGTGTGCAGTGCACGCATGGGTATGTATCACATTTGATAAATTCATCGTAGTCATTTAGTTATTTTATGGCATCCTCAAATTTTTCATGTTCTCATGTTTCTAAAGGATTTGAGACTAGGAAATGCCGAGAAATGTCCATCTAGGATGGACAAGTCACCTGCATCACATGTATCATTGTAGAGTTAAATATCATATAATTCTCAAATTGTTTGTGTTTATTTTTTTGAATTTTACTATTTGGTACTAATAGTTCAATTTTATGAATATATATGCAGGTCGTGGATATATTTGCTACCTATAGTACTATTGCACTCTCTGGGCACCTAGGCATTTATTTTGAGTTACCTTTCGCCAGTCCTGGATATTTGCAATCACTTGTACAACCTGTGAGGGTGCACACATCCTCAATGGATTCACACACAGGGCACCCATCTGCACCACCTCTATGCCACCCACCCCCACCACCATTTCCATCGGCCCCATTGACTGAGACTTCCATAGTAGAGTTTGTCTCGAAGTAGGTTGTACAACCTATTGTTCAATATGCTAGTGAATCCCCATTGAGGCCTGGGATATTTACAGTGAGATAATGCATTGATGATAATTTTTTGTGTTTCATGAATTTGATTTTATGTGTATTTGTTTAATTTTCTTGACTCGATCCTTGTAATTGTTTCATAGTGGCATCATAGAGAGATTGGGGTCATGGTGGAGGGTAACACCCTCATGAATGACAACAACATATGCGGTGAGTTGTCTTAGGTTAAATTACAAAATATCGTTTTGTATGTTTATTAATTCATTGAGGAAAACAACTTATAACATTGTTTATTATTTGTATTCAAGGCACGCTTAGGCCTAGAACCTTTAGAGGTGTTTCCTAGAGCAAGAGAAGAAATATATATTTCCAGGATGCTCCTGAGGGTGGTGAGGGTGACAATGGTCAATGATTGACCAACTACTGTCATTTTTTGTATAGGCCAACATACAATTTTTTTTTTTTTTTTTAGGGCACTTGTTGTCGCTTTGTATATTAGGCACGAGTTGTCATTTTGTAAAAAATGTACAATTTAGACGATGTTGAATATATATATATATATATATTTCATGGCACATTTTTTATGAATCTCATTGTTTTTGCATTTTATGTTGATGAATATATGAATTTCAAAGTGTATAAATTTTATGTTTATTAATCCCTTGATTTTTTTCTAAAGTGATTATAAACACTTTCATTACGCATTAAGTCTCATGGTGGAAAATATTTCTAAGTTCTAAATCCATAATCAATTAATGGTTCTCAAGTAGCATTTCTTGCTAATCAACCATGTATCTCTACATCATCGATAGATCATTCCTTATGAATTATTTGCATGAATGTTGTGGGTATCCATATTCTAACTCACAACCAACAATATAGACTACCTCTTGAATTATCTCCATCTAAATCCAATGACAATCCACACTCAAACATCGGTCACTTGAAAATATTGTGACCTAAAAAATGGCATATAACAATAATTATTATAGAAATAATTTTTCTCATTTATCTTCTACATAATTGTAAATCACTTAACAATATCAATTCAATGTTATGTCAAACTAACCTCCATAAATAACATTATAATTACTCAATTACGAACATGACATAAGCTAAAATTCAATTATGCAACTAAACAACATTTGGACAACCCAAACACTTCATATATATTTAGAATATGAAGTACATGCACCTACCAATATCTTATTAGGGGTTGTTAGGAGTCGTTCTCTTCAAACCCTAGTGATGGAAACCACAAGATAACATTAGCCAATAGATCACTCCATTAGAGATCATCAACAAGGTAGCATACACAATGGTAAGTCCATGTTTTTAGAACTTGCATTTGTATTTCACACTTGTACAAGATCAACTCCCTCTATCTTCTCGATAACAAACACATTAGGTAGCATTAGGGTTTTCAAATGCCACAAAGCCCTAACTTCTTCTCTTACTAGAGCTACATGATAAAAATATTTATTTTCTCATCTAGGTATAAGTTCTAGTATTCCTAGTCTCCTTAGGACAAAACCTTTACCCTAGTCTTCTCTTAGCATTCCTTTGAGAAGCCTAGTTGTTAGTTTCTTAGTTGATTCAATCCATTATTTGACCATTTTCTAGGGCACACACATTATTCCCCTCTTTCTATTTATGACATATATAAAATCATTTGATTTATGTGTAACCCTTCATAAATGCCAAAATGACTAGTCAATTACTCATTAATGCACTCGTGTTTTTTTAGATTGTGTAGTGGGTATATGTAAATTTTGTTAAACCCATCATGTATTATTAAAATTGATTCAATCTTCCATGATGTCCACTAAACATATTGATTTTGTTCAATAGAATCAGAGATTTCACATGGAAACTAGATCTTAGAATGGGTATCATTTTCCACCTACAAATAAAGTTTTTTAGGTTATATTTCATGACGCACCATATAAAGTAATGCTATTCTACCAAAATTTTTCCAGGGAGACTTGAAACCATTATTCTTTTCCCTTCACCATATATGAGAGTTTATTGCACATCCCTACTCAATTTTTGGATTAGATCACACAAGGAGACAAAGGACGCTCCCAAACCCAATCCCACAAACGTGTTGATGCCATGCCATTGTGATTCCATTGTGATTCCATTGTTATTCCTTTCCAAGACATTGCATGGCATGCCATTTATATTTCCATGCAATTTCCATGCCTTTCTATGCCATTGACATGCCTTACCAACCCATGCCATGCCATGTCATTTCCATGCCTTGCCATTCCATGTCATTCCATGCCTTGCCTTTGCATGCATTTCCTTTCCATTCCATTCCTTTCCTTTTCATTCATTTCCATACCATTCCTTTCCTTGTCATGCCATGCCATGCCTTGTCTTTCGTTTCCATGCCTTGCTATGCCATTCCATGCCTTGTATTTCCATTCCATGTCATGATTTTCCTTGTCATGCCATGTCATTCCTTTCCTTGTCATGCCATGCCATTCCTTTGATTTCCTTTCCTTGCCATTCCATGCCATGCCATGCCATGTCATATCATGTCTTTCCTTGCCATGACATGCCATGCCTTTCATTTCCTTTTCTTTCCATGACATGCCTTTCCTTACCATTCCATGAATTGTCATGCCATTCATTTCCTTTCCATGTCATGCCATATCTTTCCTTCCATTTTCATGTCATGCCATTCCTTTCCAAGACATGTCATGCCATGAAATTGCAATTCCGTATCCATGCATTTCCATTCCATTCCATTGTCATGCCAATGATATGCCATGCCAAACCATTCCATGTCATTCCTTGTCTTTCCTTTCCATCCCATGCCATACCATACCATGCCATGTCATGCCTTTCCTTGCCTTACCATTCCTTTCCATGCCATTTCCATGCCTTGCCTTTCCTTTTCATTCCTTGCCTTGCCTTTCCTTGTCATGTCATTTCATACCTTTCCTTACCATTCCATACCATACTATGCCATGCCATGCCTTTTCTTTCATTTCCATGCCTTGTCTTTCCATGGTATGGTATGGTATGTATTTCCATGCCTTGCTAAGCCATGGTATGGTATGGTATGATATGGTATGCCTTGCCTTGCTTTGTGTTGCCTTTCCATGTTATGGTAAGGTATGGTATGGCATGGTATGCCTTTCCTTGTTATGGTATGGTATGGTATAGTATGGTATCGTATATTTGGCATGGCATGGTATGGTATGGTATTGTATTACGTGCCTTGTCTTGCCTTGCCATGGTATGGTATGGTATGTATTTCCTTGTTTTGTGGGAAATATCCCCCTACAGACAGGTTCATCTCTCCTTAGTTGGGTTTTCTTAAACTAAGATAGTTCTAACAAATAGACACTAACATTCCAAACTACATCTATTCTATTTATTTACATGTAGAGAGAGATAGAGAATGGTACCTTTTCCCGTAGTCTTTCCTTCTTGTTCCAAATATTAAGATACATATCCACACCTTGATCATGAAAATGAACCTGCAAAAAGGATAGACAAAATCTTTACCATTACTACCTAATTTCATATGATAACAATCCTACTTGAAACACAAGTAGACACATGCAAGAAAGAATGAATAACAAATGTATGGAAAAGGCTAAGTATTTTATTAATATAAGAAACATGAACAACTTACAACCATGATTTGATGAAAGTCTTCCTCCATGCTTCTCCTTTCTAGCCCCTTATGTGCACTGCAAGAATACTCCTGAAGTTTGAGATAAAAAAATTTGATACCTTTCATGAACTCCCTACAACCTTGAGAGGCCTAGTTTATATAGGAGCTTGGGAAGCTTAACCAACATAGGGAATCAAGGGAATGGTTTAGGATATTCCTCCTTAGGCTAGTATTGATTTCAAAAATGGAGGAACTCGAAGCCATGAGTCATCTCAAACCATAACAACCCAAATATCCTCGGAATTGTCCCACATAAAAATGAGGAATTGGTTAAAATTGTCCTGACAGGAAGGACACTCCCCCAGAGTGGCAGATAGGTCATCTTAGATGGTCCCCTCGAATTGGAAAAGGAAGAGGGATGTTCTCCCATAGTGGGGAGGGGGGAGCCCTTGCTCAAATAAGGCTAGAAAGACACGGAGAAAGGTGGGTTTTCGACTTCAAAATGATGGTTTTTCTCCTATAAATTCACTAGGGATTATGACATGTCATTTTACATGGTGTCAAGGTTGTACTTTTTAAAAAAGCATGAAATTTATTCCATGATACTTATTAAAGTAGTCCATTGCAGTTGCGACACTTACATGGTGATATGTCCCAATTGTGACACTCAAAAAAGTGAGATGTGACACTTGCGACATTTAACAAAGTGAGATGTGACACTTGGGTAGGTGTGAAAAAATGGTCCGTAACAGATGCCCCCTAAAGCATGAGGTCAAAAGAGAAAATGATGGCTAAAACACTTTGCAAAATTTGTGTATCAAGGGGCTAAAGAAGGAAAACCTGTCGAAAGTTGCAAACACACATAAAAAAGTATATATATATATATATATATATATATATATATATATATATATATATATATATCATCCCAAGGTAGGCATACCCATGCTTGATACAAGTTGACTCAAAGCATAGTTGTCGACCAATACATTGTGGATACATGAAATTATTGACTAAGGATATGACCACCAAACATACAATGTGGATCCATCTCCATGATGAAATCAAGTTGTAGCCATGAGATCGTACATAGTGGAGCTACAATATGACAAAAAAACATAACCACAGACCAATACAATGTGTATCTATGTAAAAATGTATAAAAATTCTCTCTATCGTAACTTGAGTTAGGCACATAACACTGGTAGGTGCCTAAAAAATTTCCTAGGGTCTTCATCCTGATCCTGAGCTAGTACAATTCTATCCATGTGAATACATGTGTTGATATCAAGAATAATGGAAACTACTTGATTCCCAGTCATTAATGTATAGCGTTAAAAAGTGTGAGGGAAATCACCAATAATGACAATGATCCCCAAGGTACCCCAATACATTTCATAGAATGTGAATAAATGAGTTGAAGTCGAACATTTGAGGAATCATTTGATCAGAGTTCAATAATGTAAACCTACTTTCAAATGCGATGAAACCTATCATTGAGGCATGCGGGTTCCAAGGTACTAACTGGTTTCTAATTCTAATTCATAGATAATGAGTTGGAGTTGACATGAATATAACTATCAAAGGAGGGCCATGATGTATCCCCCATCATCGACACGAAATAGAACAGGAAATGATATGGAATCATAGAGAAAATGTGGACATGCTGACATAGGTATGAATACTACAGAATGGTTATAAGGTTGATACTTCCCTTGAACATTGCATGACATTACAATTGAATTGGAATCATTTAACTTTACAATTAAAGGATCCAAACATAATGTGACGAAAACCAAAGGTTCTCTTTGAAGAAGTTGAAAGAGTATGACAACACATGGAATTCGAATGACTCAAAGATGAACATATTACCCAACTGTACGACATAATGTACACAGGTTCCATGTTCAAGGATGACAAATGACTTCCACAATGTTTCAAAAACATGACCCACTTCCCAAATGTTTCCCATACCATGATTGGAAATTGCCTCCTTCTTGTTTAATGAGCTCGAGGAGGATAACATATGCATGGTATAACTCATCTTTGATAATCCCCTCTTCCCATGTTTAATGAACTGAAAGAAGTAAGGGTTTGATCCCATATGGGTCCTTCATTATAAAGTTTTACGAGTCCAGAGAAGGTAAACTTGATGGTCTTTTAATATTTAGAGAGTCTGAAAAGATGTTAAAGAAGACTCGAGATGGAACTTTTCATAAGTTTAGTCTCCTAAGCCCGAAAAATTATAAAATAATACTTAGGAGAACTCTCCTAACCAACATGGTTAGGGTGTTCCTTTTTTTGTAAATAATATGATGAGATAAAAAAAAAAGATTAAATACCGCTTGACATACGTGTTTTCTAATTCAGTTTAACGAGCGTGAAAGAGAATGAGATCGCTCGACAATCTTTTCACATTTAGGGAGTATGAAAAAAGATTAAAGGAAACTCCAAAGGGTTCCTTTTTCATATAGCTTTCACGAGTCTGAAAAAGTGATGAAAGTATACTTCGTAACCTATTCTCATGTATTTATGAGCATGATAAAGAACAAAGACTAATCTTGGTAACCTATTCTCATGTATTTACGAGCATGAGAAGGGACAAAGACTAAGCTCGGGATTGGTTTCATTTTTTCACAAGATTGAAACTATGATTGGGTAGGTTTCATTTTTTCCCGAGATTGAAACTAGAAAGTAAACTATGCTCGAAACTAATTTCATTGTTTAATGAGCTTAAAACTAAAAACCAATCGTGCTCAAAACTTCTCAACGTAATTTCCAAAGGTTTCAAGGAAGAATAGCCATGGGTGATTGGTACTTTTCCCCCATATTGAGAAGCTAATGACTTGACTCCATCATGATAACCATAGGCTAGAGACATTCCCCCCAAGATTTGTTTCATTCAAAAACTCTTCTCTTATCACCAATTTCTATACCAGAATAAACTCTTGGTTACTAATAGAAAAATGTTCACCAGAGAGGGAGGAAGAAAGAGGATCAACTGACCTAGGTGGATGAAATGAAGGTTCAAGTACAAGTTCTAATGAAAAACTCAACTTAATGGGAGAGGAGGTTGTTTCATTTTTTAACGATCTTGATACAAGAACAAAACTCTGCTCATATACTCTACATTCAATTCCCAGACCTTTGTTTCATTTTTTAACAAGCTTTCCACAGAGAAGAAAAACTATGCTCGTAACTCTCTATTTCATTTTTTAATGATCTTGACACAAAAAAAAAAACTATGCTCACAACCTCTTCTTGATCATGGCTTCCAAGAGGACAATGCTCTAGGAGGAATACATGTCAAGGTACCTACCTCGATCATGGATTCTAGGAGATCTGTTAGAAAAACAGGATCACAGAGAAATAAAATAAAACAAATGTGGAAATAAAACACAAAATATACACAATAAAATAGAGACACATATATACGTGGTTCAACCAGTGTGGGATACGTCCACCAAAGAAATTGGTAGTTCCTTCCTTTATTACTATCCAACAAATGAAGGGATACAACCTACAACAAACCTATTGTAACTTTCTCTTCTTTCTCTCACAGTCTCCTCTCTCAGAATACAATATTCACAATAATACATAGTTGCAATACATTTCCCTCATAAAAGAGGGTTGCCTTTTTAACATAACTTCTACCGTCATATCTGCGAGCTCATAATGAACGATCAATATTTACAATGAAATTACAATATACATTTACAAGGCAATTTTTCCTTCGGGGTAACCCCCCTATGAACTCCCCCGTGTGGAGGAGTGTACATTCTTCAGGGGTGTAAAGTCTTCATGGGGTATAAACATGGCTAAAAAAACAAATACCTCTGAATCAAGAAGATAATCAAGCTCCACAACTAACAATCTCCCACTTGGAGATTGATCTCAACAACCCCACCGTTCTTGTATCTGATGGACTATGATCATTTTTGTACCTTGAAAATTTCTCATTTTCATATTCATGCTTGAAGAACAACTGAAACTGGGAAGGAACTCAATTTCTCCATGTTTACTCCCTTAGTTAACATGTCTGCAGGATTCTGGCTAGTGTGTATTTTTTCCAACTTCAAATGTCCATCTTCCAAGATGGATCATATGAAATGGTACCTGAGTTGTATATGATTAGTATTTGAATGGAATGTTCAGTTATTTTCAAAATGAATGGAACTCTTACTGTCACAATACAACTTGCTATTCTCCTACTTCTTTCCCAATTTCTCCATAATCCTCTGTAATCAAATCATTTCTTTACTAGCCTCTGTAGCAGCAACATACTCTTCTTATGTTGTTTAAAGTGAAACAAACTTTTTTAGTTTTGAAATATAACTTATTTTTGATCCACCTATAGTAAAAACATACCTTGTGGTGCTCCTCTTGATATCTTTATCACCTGCCATATTTGAATCAACATATCCCTGTAGAATAGTGTCTGAACCTCCAAAACATAATGCATGAGTAGTAGTACCTCTAAAATACCTCATAATCCACTTTACTTCCTCCCAATGTTCTTTACCTAGATTTTTCATATTCCTGCTCACAACTCCCACTGTATGTGCAATATATGATCTTGTGCAAACCATCACATACATCAAGTTGTCAATTGGTGATGAATAAGGGACCCTGAACATGTATTATATCTCTTTTTATGTCTTGGGCCACATTTCCTTAGTTAATTTGAAATGTTTGTCCAAAGGTGTACTAACTGGTTTTTCATTTTTTATTCTAAACTTCTCCAACACCTTCTCTATGTACTCACCTTGAGACAATGTCAATTTGTGATTTTTCCTGTCTCTTGTTATTCTCATACCAAGGATTTTCTTTGTAACAGTCAAATCCTTCATCTCAAATGAATTATCTAATTTCTTCTTGAGCACATTTATATCTTGCATATTACACCCTGCAACAAGAATGTCATCTACATACAATAGAAAGATAATATAACTTCCATTTTCTATCCCTTTAAAACAAACATAGTGATCATAATGACATTTACTATAACCTTGTTCTGTAATAAACCTATCAAACTTCAAATACCACTGCCTTGGAGCTTGATTTATGCCATGCAAACTCTTCTTCATGCTGCATACTAAATTCTCCTTCCCTTTGACCTCATACCCCTATGGCTGCTGCATATAAATCTCTTCTTTCAAATCCCCATGGAGAAAAGTTGTTTTTAAATCTAACTGTTCAAGATGAAAATCTTCTACTGTCACAAGAATTAAAATAGTCCTGATTGAGGTCATTTTAACAACAGGAGAAAACATTTCATCAAAATCTTTACCTTTCTTTTATGAAAACCCATTTACAACAAGTCTAGCCTTGTACCGCTTTTTTCCTCCATATTCTTCCTTCAACTTGTAAATCCATTTATTCTGCAATGTTTTTTTTCCTGCAGGAAACTAAACCAAGTACCAAGTCTGTTTATTTACCAAGGAATACATTTCCTCTTTATGCCTTGCTCCCACTTCTTTTTGGTGTCTTCTTGCATTGCCTCTTCATAGCATTATGGTTCACCATAATCAATCAACAATAAATAATCCAATTAAGGAGAGTATCGTTCAGGGGATCTACTTAACCTGGTAAATATTCTAACAACACTTGCAAGAGTTTGAGGTACTTGTTGATCCTGTTGTTGTACATTTTGATTTTCTAGTTCCTTTGGAATTTAATTTTTAGTGATCTCATCAAGCACTCTGTATTCTGGATTTTATTTTTCATGTTATTTCTCTGCAACTGATCTTTGTACATGACCTTCTCATTGAATATGACATCTCTACCCCTAATGATTTTGTTATTTTCACAATCCCATAAGCGATAACAAAAATCATTAACATTGTATTCAATAAATGTACACTTCTTGAATTTTGCCTCAAACTTTGCTCTATTTTTTTTTATCAATACGGACAAATGATTCACAACCGAAAGTCTTCATAAAAGAATAGTTTAAATTTTTACCTGTCCATTCCTCCTCTGGAATTTCACCATTCAAAGATCTTGAAGGTTCTTTGTTTATTAAGTAAACAACAATATCTATAGCATATGCCCAAAACTGTAAGGGAAAATGAACATGCAATCTCATACTCCGTGCTCGCTCCATGATTGTCATGTTCATCCTTTCTGACACACCATTTTCTTGTGGTGTTCCTGGAATTGTCTTCTCTCTACGAATCCTATGGTATGAGCAATGATCATCAAACTCCTTACTACAATATTCACCTCCATTGTCTGATCTGAAACACTTCAACCTTTTTTTTTGTCTCATTCTCAACCAAAGCTTTCCATTACTTAAAAGTATCAAAAACATCATATTTTTTTCAAATGCAATAAAAATATAGTTACCAACTTAATGATAACTGTGACCTCAAAACGAGAACTGTATCCCTTAAAACCCGTATTTTTGCATAAAAAACATAAAAAACAACCCCCAAATCAAATAGTGGTGCTACCGGTAGCACCAATTTTTGTAACCAGGTCAAAATTACAACTTTTTTCAGGCATGGACTTAAATGATCAAATGGATTCTCAAATAAACTTTAAAATCAACCCCCAAATCAAAAAGTGGTGCTACCGATAGCACCATTTTTTGTAACCGAGTGAAAATTACAACTTTTTTCAAGCATGGGCTTAAATGATAAAATGGTTCCTAAAAAAAACTCTAAAATCAACCCCCAAATCCAAACATGGTGCTATCGATAGCACCAATTTTTCTGAATTGGTCAAATTACAACATTTTTCAAGCATGACCTTAAAACATAAAATAGTTGCTTAGAAAAACCTTAAAATCAACACCTAAATAAAAACATGACGTTACCTAAAGCAAAATGTTTTTTCTAAACATTAAAATTATAGCTAATTACGACCTAATTCAAAATGTAGTTTGGACAACAAATTCCTACACAAATAAAAAACCCCAAATTGAATCCTAAATGGTCACTTGAAAATTTATTTACTAACTTTTTTTTTTTTTTCTTAAATTTACATTAAAAAATAAATAA